>JANGFJ010000142.1:21104-104661 GCA_025758675.1 Naganishia antarctica | reverse complement strand
CCCCCCCCCCCCCCCCGCAGAGCCATCGAAGTCATCGAATTCGTAAAGTCCAAGGGCATCGAGATCCGATTCTCCTCGGAAGACTCGTTCCGATCGGAACTCGTCGACTTGCTCTCCATCTACCGAACCGTCGACAAGGTCGGTCTCAACCGAGTCGGTGTGGCCGACACGGTCGGCTGCGCTGACCCGCGTCAGGTATACGACCTCGTCCGAACCCTTCGTGGCGTCGTCTCGTGTGACATTGAATGCCATTTCCACAACGACACTGGTTGTGCCATTGCCAACGCCTACGCCGCCTTGGAAGCCGGTGCGACCCACATCGATACCTCGGTATTGGGTATCGGAGAGCGAAACGGTATCACCCCTCTCGGTGGACTGATTGCCCGAATGATGGTCGCCGATCCGGAATACGTAAAGTCAAAGTACAACTTGCACATGTTGCGAGAGATTGAGAACTTGGTCGCAGACGCCGTCGAGATTTCCGTCCCTTTCAACAACTATATCACCGGATTCTGCGCATTCACCCACAAGGCCGGTATCCACGCCAAGGCGATCCTCGCCAACCCGGCCACGTACGAGATCTTGAACCCGCACGATTTCGGCATGTCCCGATACGTCTCGATCGGTCATCGATTGACTGGATGGAACGCCGTAAAGTCGCGAGTGGAGCAACTCAACTTGGAAATGACGGATGAACAGGTCAAGGATGCCACGGCCAAGATCAAGGAACTCGCAGACGTCAAGACTCAGAGTATGGAAGACGTCGATGCCATCTTGCGTATCTACCACACCGCGATCGTCGCTGGTGAACTCCAGGTCGGTCAACAAAAGGTGTTGCAGACCTTGCTGGACAAGCACATGCCCGGATCGAGGGAACAGTCGCCCGCAGGAGGAAAGAGGGAACCCGTTGCTAGTACCTAGATGCGGGAGGACTTTTACTGAAAAGAAAGAAGTAAAAAATGGGCGGGGAGGGACAGGCAAGGCGTTGTATCTCGGCGTGTTGGCTTCCTGCTCTCGTCAGATCGTTATCCTGTAGCTCTAGTATTCCAAGATTGAAATTGAATCGTTGGAGGTCAGCCCTGTGCAAAGAGTTTTGTCGCGAGTTCATTCTGGTCCAACTGGAGCGAGATCAGCACGTCTGCAGGCGATCGGCCTTGTCCGCGCGTGATTCATTTTTTGAAACAGCAACGAGTCGACATGAGTTGTTGACGTTGAATACCTGGTTGAACCATGCTCCTCGCCGTCGTCTCCCCGTGACCTAGATAGATCCAGTCATCATCAAAATGGTACGCTTTCCCGGCCTGCCTTGCCTGCCGCTAACCCCCTGCCGCCCTGTAGCCAAAAGCTACCAAGAACCCCAGAGCGAGACTCCATAGTAAAGCGGCGGCTTCGACCAAACCCCAAACAGAGGATGCCACAACGGCAACGATACAGGATGCGGATGTGACGATGACTGAAGCTCGACCGACGGGGAGTAAAGGTGGGAAAAAGGCGAGGCAAACGGGAGTGGAAAGCAAGATTCCCGGTAGGTATTTCCCTCGATCTGTTCTTCCATCACCTAACGCTACTCCACCAGCTCTGAGAACCCAATTCCTGCAAACATCCGCACATCCCTACTCCCGCTCACATATGCGGCGCCAGAAACGAAAGGAACGGGACAACCTCTCTGGCGGTTCATTAGCTGCAGTGCAAGAAGCATTGATGGGTATCCTCGAAACTGACGACCTGGAACCCGCCGCGCTGGAGGATACACTGGAAATGGAAGAGGAGGACGATGTGGATGTGGATGCCTTGGAGGGCAAGAAGAAGCGGAGACGGGGAAAGGGAAAGACAAAGGGCCGTGCGGCCGAGGTTACGAATAGTGGATTCACAATGATTGGACCGGGAAAGGGAAAAACGCTCAAGCCGAAACAACGTCAACAGGAGATGTGAGTCAAACATCCTGCATGTCTCCGTACAGATCCCATCAGCTAACCGCGTCTGGTCTCCAGCCTGAACGCTCGAGCACGAGTGAGCGCCGTCATTGCCAACCCGGTGTTCAAGTCGAATCCATTCGCAGCCATCCGCGAGCATGCAGGCAATACGCTCGTCAAGTACAAGGCGGAAACATAGGTGCAGGGATAGTAGGGGGTTGTCACGCTCTACCTGTAACATTGTACAAGGAACATCCTCGAATGATGGCGAGATACAAGAGAGACGATTCGGTCAAGCTGGAACTGCAGCTGTTAGAAGATCGGGAATGTTTAATGCGTCTGCTGTAGGTGACGCGTGAGCGCCGATCGAGCGAACACCACTTCCTCGGGCACAACTTTCGCAGCTTGTTCGTCCTGATTGGACCGTCTATCTCAGCCTCGAACCCAACAAGTCGTATTGAGACCCTCTTGAGCTCAAGTTGCACGCATGCCGGGACCCAAGCTATACCCTCCGCCGCCGGACGTCGAGGGAATACCCACCAAAGCCGAGCTGGACGCGTTGCCCCGTCTCAACACCTGGGAAGACCTCAAGGATACCATAGGTGAAACATGCTCTGATTCCTACAACAGTGTCGTCCGTTATGCTTATCCAGTGATTCGCAGCCCGTTGGTGAGTGTGCTTGGACCCTTCTTTACGGACCAGCATCGTTGAGCGCCGTCTCGGTTAGCGAGTTGGGGGAGCTTGGGAGGGGAAAAGTGCTGCAAGAGCGGTATGACAAGTGGATGACGGGTATTAGGGAGCAGTATGTCACAACTGGTAAGTCTGTTCTGGTGGGACTTGTCCTATGTCCTTGACGAGCTATCGTTTCTCGCACAGAAAACTACCTGATCAAGGCCCGTTTACCGTGGAAGTCGGAGTCCACACCCAACGGCTCCTTGACGAACGGGACCGGACACTCAAAGGCGAACGGTACGCACTCCAAGCCGAACGGTACGCACTCCAAGCCGAACGGCACGAGCACCGCCCGCATGAATGGAGACAAGCCACAAGGACAATACCACGTATTCGAGATTGGCAAAGAAGTGGATCCTGACCTATACGCCATCCTGCCGAATGACTGGCCATACAATACGCCTTATGACGTCGAGCATGTCGTGGTCTGGAGCAAGGTGAGGTTCGATTGTCCAAACAAACAAAAAAAGGCCAGTTGACTTGACGTACCTGCCATCACACAGCTTCCAATCTTCCATCCCGCCCTCGTCGACTACGACGATACCAAATGGGCCCAAATGCAACAGGACGGTTTCGCCGGATTCACCGGTAACCCGGACACACAGGCGCCTCCCGTGACTTCGCCCCGAGGGAAGACGTTTAGCAGTCTGGCAGAGTCCGGTCCTTGGGGCTGGTGTACGGAAGGGGGTAGGGAGGTCGCCAAAATGGTGACGACGTTGTGGCCTGAAGATGAGTTTGAGTGCGTTTGGGTGAGTCTAGGATTGCGGTAGAGTGTCGGGATCAACAATACTCAGTCTGTGCTTTGTTCGGATGTGTTTCCTTTTATGCATAGTTTGTTAATCCTCCAGTAAGTCGTTGGATCCAATATGAGCGATCGTTCTGGGTGACCGACGAAATGCCTGAAATGCAGCGCCTTCAATCTGTACGCGGCCTCAGCCATTTCCATGTTTTTGCTCGGACCAAATAGAGGAGGCTTCGATTCTAGAGGGCAGCATAGCTATAGATGCCGGTTTGCATGGTTGTGAAGATTCTGGAACAAAGTACTTTTTATGGCATATTACTGACCGCGGTGTATGGTGGTCATGGGGGAAGGTGCAACGACTGTTTTCGTATAGTAAAAAGGATGATGCAGCTCAGCTATCACTGGCGTGCTGTTTAGCGAGTGTAGATCCCGCCGTTCAAACTTCAAATGGTCTTCTCGAGCCCTTTTTCTTATCATGGTGGTTTCCTTCACTTGACTTTTGCTTGTTTTCCACGTCCTACAGCATTGCATGTCAGCAACATGGAGCATTCCCAGGCACGACATACGAAGAATTGGCCGCCCAGGAGGAGCTGATCATGATTATGGCCAATTCCACCGCAGCCGATCGCATATGAGACAATCAGCTGATGAAACGCGAGCCTGATTCGATTCGTTGTCGTGACCGGTGCGGCGGTATAAGTCTGGGCTAGTACATATCCTGATCCACGGACAACTCGACGTAGGAGATCAGGATCATGAGGCCGCGGTCCACATGACAGTCATGCAGTCATCGTCGGAGCACCATCAGCACGCGCTTCCAAGGTCTCCAGGATCCCAGCCGCCAGCCATAACAGCCAAAGCACTGCCCGAAGAGAATGCTGCAACCGTCAAACATCAAGATGACAAATTGATGCAAGCACAAGACATCTCGTTGGATAATCAGGGTGAATCAGGTCTAGCGGAGTGCAGCAGTGTTCGAAGCGGAAAGACCGAAGTAACGGGAGATGATGAGGAAACGGGAGACAAGAAAGCGGAAGATGAAGATGCAAAGAAGGAAAAGGACAGGAAGAATGCCTCGAAGAAACCGAGAGAGCAGTATTCGTGTGTAGAGTGTTTTCGGTAAGTCGAACGGCAAGTCTGGTCTACGACGATATCGCAACGAGTTGGGATTGCGTAGCACTCGGCTCATTGGGCTTCTCATTCTCCCAATCATTCTTGAATTCAGCCGGAAACAGCGATGCGAGTAAGTACGAGAAATCATAACATGTCAACTTGTCGCATTGACGTGCCTATTTCACACAGTCGACGTTTCCCATGCAAGAATTGTATAGCTCGACGGCTCCCGGAGCGATGCATTCCTCCCCCGGGACACCCGCTGTATCGCGATCCGAATATCAACAATGTCCCGCCCGCATTTGGACCATCGAAGTCAGCACCGCACGCACCGCACGCCACATCATTACCCTTGCCCTCTTTTCCGCCTGGAATGGGAACCGATGCAAGCGTCACAGCTTTCCCGTCAGGTATGCTGACTCCCGGTATCGCGCCCTATCCCGTATCAGCACTGCCGATCCCGCATATGTCAACACACTCTGCCAGTCTGGCGGAGTTGTCAGGGATTTCGCGTCGGACTAGCGAATTCGGGGATGTAAGGATACCTGGCACGATGCCGCACCATCGGGTCGGGGATGCGTATCGTCCGAGTTCAGCTCCGGGTATGAGCCACAACCTTGGTTCAGACTTGGTATACGACATGGGTAATAAGCGACGAAAGGTGGATCCCGAGACTCTGCGACACTCGCATGGGCCTGTCACGATCCAACCTGAAGTATCTCGCAAATCCAGTGTTGTGGGTTCGAGGTTCCCGCTGACAACGGAAACGATGCGGTCTCAACCTACGGAAACGTTCCCTCGACGTTCACCCCTTTCAGCAATACTCCCAGTACATGGTCCGGCAGGGAGGGGAGTCGCCGAATCGACTTCCTTGGCAGAGACGACTGCACGATTAGCGAGGCTGGAGCGATTGTTGACGCTTCAGGACCATACGTATGCAGAGAAGCGACTCAGATTGGCAGAGGAAGCGGCATTGCGGATGCTGGAGGGAGGTGGGGAAGGTAGCATCCTGGACGCCAAGTCACTGTCGTCCGCAGATCTGCTGCGAAGCGTGACGGGTGATGGCCGACCGGGTAATGCTTTCCCTCCCTCGGTTGGACATGCCACGGGACATCAAGCACAGGCACTCCGCATCGACATTCCGTCCACAGCTTCGCATCAGCGAACCCACGTCGCAGGAGCGACAGATCACGACGATGACGGGGCGGACCATCATCCTGATAGTGCCGACATGAAGGACCGCGTCGGACGATGGAATACTGTCGAGACAATCGGAGACGCAGGATATTCAGGGGCAGAAGGGTTGAATGCGTTGACAGCGGCATCGTTATTAGTAAGTATCGAGGCAGATCCTCAAGCAAACGCAAAGAATGGTTCCTCGTAACTGACACAAACGCTTGGCAGGCAAACCAGCCTAAGCGGCCCGGATATAGCAAGACATTCTTTGCGCACAACACTTCGGAAAATACAAATCATGCCTTGATGGAAAAGCTCATCGGACTGTCACAAATTCAAGCTACCGAGATTACATCGCTCATCGCGGTGCTACCAACGATTGACGTGGCACAACACTTGATCGAGAGATATTTCAAGTTGTGGGGCAAGTTCTTTTCCCTTGTTCGTTCATGTCCCGCGTAACCCCTAACATCTGTCATGGACGCTACCACAGACTGGAGTAGATACCCTTTATCAGCTTCTCAGACCTTCCCACCGGATTGGCAAAAATTCTACACGACAGAAGTCATCGCCGAAATGGGCAAGCCCGGCACCAACCACTTCTCCTCCTTTGCACTTCTTCTCGGAACGCTCGCCTTGGGCTCCGTCTCACCCGTTCTCAGCAGCTCGGACACACACGTCACCGCGTCCACGTATTTCTGGGCTGCGTCGAAAGCGTTGATGTATTGCGAGACGGCGGGAACGAATGATATTCGGACAATATGGGCAAAGAGTGTACTGGTCAGATATACAGACCTGGTAAGAAACACGCAAGCGAGTTGGCATGTTGTCGGGGGGTGGATACGGAACGCAATAGATCAGGGGCTTCATCGGCAAGTGTTCTTGTTCGTGTCGAGATCGGGCTGCAACTTACCTCTTCCGCAACAGAGACGGAACGGGATTTGAGCCTCCACTGCCTCCAGATCTGACGGCGGAGAGGCGGGTCCTGTGGTCGCATGTGCTCCATGCTGGTAGGTGGCTTTAGGAAATTGTTAAAGTGATACTCTCTGACAGACGCATTTGCTAGACCGCGAATGGGCACTTTTGCTTGGAAGACCATTGGCCATCAATCAGTATTCGACGAGGATGCCTGACGACAACGATTTGGCTGCTTATCCTTGGGATTATAGGGTATACGTGACTACTAGGAACAATTTCATACCGCAAGTCTGATCCTGGCTGATGCGCACTTTGTCAGTTCCACTAATTGTCGTTTTCTTGTTGCAACAGAATACTTGAAAGGATTTCCCGAATATTCCAGGACCATGGACTAGCGTACGAACACGGCAGGTCGGGAAGGCAGGTCGTCGAAAATGATCGCAACAGGGTCTATCAAGAACTTTTGACAATCGATCACGACATTGACAACTACATGGACAACCTTCCTGCGTGTTTCTCCTTGGATCCAACGAAAATCAATCACGCGTTGGAGCAGAAATACCCGAAGATTCTATTCTACCGAAGTCTCATCACGGGAGCCGTAAACTTTCATCGAATATTGATGCATCGCCCATTCATGTTGAAACCGATACGGCGGAAGAGGCATCCATATCGATATTCCTGGCAAAAGTGTGTGGAGACGGCCGTCCAGGATTTACGAGCGCGGACGGTCTGGCAAAAGACGCTGACACCAGCTGAACAGGTCAGTCTGAACGCAAGGGAACCCATTCTTGACACTGACAAATTCTCTTCGACTCAACTCAGACACAAACGTACGGCGGTAGCTTTGCTCCATTCAATAGCTGTGTCGTTCTCGGGCTTTCAATCTTGATCTCTTTGGACATGGGAGAGATGCCAGCACCAGAAATCTATTCCGAGCATCTCACTTACTTGCAAGACTTTGTACAGCGGCTTCAGTCTGACTTGGACGACGGGAGGGACGGTAATACAGCTCAAAAGGAACGCACGATCATGGACTCTATACTGGCCCGACTGGACGCGTTGATTAACAATGACGAGGAAAAATCTGTACGGAATGGCCGTAGCAGCCATCCAACTTCTGCCGCTGCTTCTCAAGGTTGGTTTAGCGTTTACTTGCAGGGTATCTTTATTGAATCGGTCTCTTTCTCAACAGCTTCCATGTACCATCAACCCCCACCGTCGAGCGTACGAGCGCTCCCCATGCCGAGCCCTGGAACATCAGGCCATAGTACGCCGCACGACGCCAATCAGGCAAACGCCCACATGTCCAGCATCGATTTCGACCCATTCTTGTTGCAGGCACTGGTGCAGAACCCGTCGACGACGTTTGATCCTAACACAATTCTAGATAGCCAGGCACCATTTGATTGGGAGGTCTATCTGTCTGAAATGTACAACGAGGGTAACTTGTTCATGAATTAGGCAACGAATAGAGGAACCGGAATGCGAATAATGAGCGCGGACGCTTTTTGCCTATTCAATGCGAGCCGATGCATCCGGTGCGTATCATCATGTTGTCTCGGTTGCTCCGAGAAGCGCCACTACCGTCCCCGTCGCCTGCCTCTTGCCTATCCATGCAACCAGGAGCACTGTGTCATCCTGCGACGAGGCGGTGACTTTTCGCAGATTTTGCAGACCAGAAAGCAGATTGTACAACTTGGAGCCCTTGATGATGCCCACTTGGTTGTCAAGATTGCAGGACAGTATCTTTGGCTCCGCAAACTTGCACGCGAGGCGGGCGGGTGAGCTTTGAACGAGTGAGAGAGTCTCGGGGTTGCTTACAGCCGTGAGATCGAGCTTCAACCCATTGACCATCTTCCCCCAAGCATCTCCTGAATCGGCATCACCATCGCCGACGATGACTCCTATATCCTCGACATCCGGGTCATCGCTCGCATTGCCTACGCAGAAACTTCCCGCGCCAAAGGTGTCGATGGCGACATCACGAGATTCTTCGAGCAGGGCCTTTAGGTATTCGGTGTCGTCGGATTGGTTTGCGGTTGAGGCGGGGCGGAGGTGGAGGATGGGCGATGTTGACCCTGGCGAGTTCTCGGTTGTATGCCCCAACGACTGGAGGACTCGTCTGCGACAGCGAAAGAGGATGAGAATGGCGGTATTCAAGATATTGCGTAATGGTCCACTCACAGTGTGCGGTCGCTCATTCTAGGTGGTTGAGACTTCAAAGACAACTCGAGGACTGTTTTTGGATGTGGCACGAGTCTTGGTTCGACGAATGACAGTGACAACAGGTCTAATTTCGACTGGGTTCCTAGCAGCTCGCAGGGATATCTGCCCATTGCAAGATGAACTGAAGCCGTGACGAATGCAAAGGTGATCGAACTCGAATGACGTAATACAGCAACCCCTCTTGTTCTCGTGACAAAGGTCCATACCGGCTGCAGTGCATTTTGGGAACCCTCCTCCTTGTGTGAGGACAGGTGTGTGCCTCGCTGATTGATGGACAGTGAGCATTGTGGGACGACGTCTCACAGGGTATATGACCGACTATGGCAACTGGCTCTGTCCTGTATTTGCAACTACTTTTAGGGGGTCGGCGGCGATCGTCGGTGACTGACCTTCGGAATGAATCGGCTCATCCTCGGCTCGGATCCGAATGAAGATGGTCCGATCCCGCTATCGAGTTTCCCTGAGCGACCGCAGGCAGCGCTCCTGGGCTGAAGAGCAAAGTTTTCTCTAACAGTCGCGGCACGTCTTTGTGGTGTCACCATTCACGGATGGATGTTGGATATACACGTTCTGTTGTCCGTCTCGCTGGCTGCCCACGATGAGCGACCATACCCTGACCCAGCGACGGCGATCACACGATACGCAGGTCCCCGTGCTCGACCCGCCACTACGACCGCCCCAGTATGTAGCCAAAAGCGATCCGTGGCAGGACAATGAGCAGCACATCGGCGCAACAGAACAAGAATGGACCACGTATCCGACGACACCATCGACGATGGACAGCAAGACTCCGAGCAATGTACTCCCTGAAGAGGGATTCACGCTGGACGACAATCGAACAAGAGAGGAAGCGGGGGGTGGCGCTGATGGAGATGTTGGGTTGGCTTATACGGAAAAGGAAGAGAAAAGGATCACGAGGAAGATTGATTGGGTGCGTCAAAACATTCGCTTGCTCCTTCTTGGGCTTCTTACGAGACAGCTAATTACCGGCGCCGATAGGTACTCATGCCGTTGCTGATGACTGCATACTGCCTGCAATACGTCGACAAGTCGGCAATGTCGTACGCCGCAGTGTTTACGTTTCGAAAAGGTGAGCATATGCTGTCTCTTCAACTGTAATTGGAAGGGGGAAAGGAAACTTATCTGGCGGCGCAAGACAATCACTTGACAGCAAGTCAGTATCGATGGTTGGGTTCTTGCTACTATCTTGGGTATCTTGTTTTCGAGTTTCCGGGAAGGTGAGCTGTCTCTATTTTCTGGGATGCCAGGGATGCTGATTTCAGTGCCGCTTGAATAGTTATCTGCTGCAACGGCTCAAGCTGAATCGGTATCTAGGTTGCATGATCGTAGCATGGGGAATGTATGTCCTTCGCTTTCATTCGCACCTCTGTCGCGTGCTGAACGTCGTCATTCTTTCAATGAAATCACAGTCTGCTAGTCTGTATGGTCATACCGCAGAGCTTCCCGGGATTGGCAGTCATACGGACGTTGCTTGGAGCCGCAGAGGCCTGCGTTACGGTACGTCGTTTGCCACAATACGAAATATCCTTCGCCTGAACCAGCTTGTCACTCGACAGCCTGGATTCGTGCTCTTGCTCTCGCGGTTTTACAAAAGGGAGGAACAGCCATTCAAGTGAGTCTCAATTCAAGCTGCTGTCTTGGAGGATTATCCATGCCGACTGATCTTGATTATGCAGGGTCGGCTTGTTCTACTCCTGTAACGTAAGTCATTCTCGTGCCCTCGGGATCGAACAGCTCTCATGTACGACACCAAACAGGGCCTCGGATCAGGCGTAGGCGCTCTTATTAGCTACGGCACAGGCCATATCCCCTCTCACGGCCGCATCCACAACTACCACTGGATCTTCCTCATCGACGGAATCCTCACCCTGATATGCGGCGCAGCATTCCTCCTCCTTTGTCCGGATCAAGCAGAGAGTGCGTGGTTTCTCGATCAGAGGGAAAGACAAGTCGCGGTGGAGCGGCTGAGAGCGAATCAGAGTAGCTTGTCGAGTAAGACTTGGAAGTGGGGCCAGTGTGGGGAGGCATTCGTGGTGTGGAAGGATCCTCAGGGGATGTTGCGTAAGTGCAAGAGGTCTTTTCAGGTCGTTCTTGTAGGCGGAGATCTTAACGGGCATTTGGTACTTTTGCAGTGTTCTTGATAACCCTCTGCTATACGATCCCAAATGGAGGTCAGTCCCTCATAACTAGGCGTGAAAACTTTCTTCTCATCACTCAAGCTTGAAAATTGCAGGAATCGGGAATTTCTACCATCTCATCCTTCAGTCCTACGGCTTCAGCGCGTTTCAGACCATTCTCCTTGCCCTTCCGGCTGCCGCTATCCAGGTCCTTCTCCCGCTCTCCGCAGCATGGGTGGCGAGAAGGTACCGAGGGACACGGATATGGGTCATGGTAAGCTGTTGGCCTGTTCTCGCGGACGAAGCTCTGCTGATGAATCAAACCTGTATAACCCGCCTTCAGATCGCTTGGGTTCTGCCATCGTTGCTCGGTGTTGCTCTGCAGTACGGCACTACCAACACTGGCTCTAGACTCTTCGGATACTATATCATTGGGAGTTTTGTGGGGTCTGTTGGTCAGGCTTTTGCAATGCCGGGGGCCAATGTTACAGGGTACACGTGAGTGTGTTTGTAGTCACAGCGCAGCCTTCAACACGGTCTGATGCATATTGCTTTGGCCCCTGTAGAAAACGAATCACGGTCGGAGGGATCATCTTTGTGGCATATGCCGTTGGCAACCTAATAGGTAGGTTTTGCATATGCACATTTTTCCTCTCTGGGTACAGCTCACTCATGATTGCCACAAAGGTCCTCAACTTTTCGATTCGACAGAGTCGCCGCCGTATCGAACAGGAATGTTGTCCTGCATTATCTGTTTCGCTGTTTCTATACCGTTGTGCTTTGCACTGAGGTAAGTGCATCATGGTATTCCTCCTTACCAGGCAAAGCTAAGGCTATCGACATGATATTTGCCAGGATGTTTTACCTCCATGCAAACCGACAACGTGATCGCGTGCAGGACTCCCTTGGGCAGAAGCACGACCCGCAGGCAGGCACGTTCACCGATCAGACAGATACCCAAAATATCGTGAGTGCTCGATGTCAGCAGGCAATCTCAGACGGTCAGCTGATAATGGAACTCACGACCTTTTGCAACAGAATTTCCGGTATGCGATTTGAGTGAATAGAAGTTCGAGTCGGGCTATCCATCTATTATTGTAACGTTGATTGGTTTGTAGCAGAGAAGTGTTCTACTATTTTGTATTGCTCGGAAACTTGGTTGTAGACCGATGATTGAAGTCCTTACCCTGCATCTTCCTTAAGAAGAAGCCTCGGGGTTCGTTACCACGTATGGTCGGTTAGGCATTGCATGACCTTCGTCGCTCAAGCAGACAGCGCCACAACCTCTGCAAGACATCTGCAACTTCAACGAACCAGCGAGCCTCGTCAATCTTCTTGGGGCTCTGAGTGTACAGGGGTGCGCCATGAACAGAGGGAAATCAGCAGACGTCTGATAAAGGAGGCGCTTGCTCAATCGCTACGTTGAGGGTCAGCGGAAATGCCAAATTAAAGTTCACCGGGGCGCCAAGTATATTGCCGAGTCGACGGAAATGCCTCTTCGATGCCTGCAATTGTGACCTAATACCGGTCGGAGTTCAGGGATCCTTCCATAAACAGAGGAATCGAAGGCTAAGAAGAGGGAAAGTCATCACTTGTGGTGGCCTGGGAATGTGGTCTTGACGGAGGAATCGATCTCTCGACAGCGCTGCACGATGTACCGTGCACCAATGCTCCAGCTGGAAAGGAAGCGACGTTGTATAAAGTTATCGATGGTCTTGCCTTACGAGCAAGAGGAACATCAGCGCCATATGGCCTCGCTGCAACAGAGATTGCTTCATCATGCATTTATTGTTCACCAGGAGGAAGATGACGTCCTCCCAGCTGTCCTCCCTATGTTCAACTCCCGCCGAAGAGAGTGTCGGAGTCGTTGATCGCGATGCAGGAACTAGAGACTGCTAGAGAGACCTGCAGAGAGACACCAGAGCTCCCGCCCGCATTATTAGGATCGGAGGATGCCCTCCATCCCTGCGGGCCTCCAACAGACTCCTCCAGCTCCTGATGTCACAAAGACATAAACTGCTCATGAGCCGGAACTCGGCGTTGCCAGCGTTCCATCGGGGCCACGCAACGCCTTTAGCGCGAAACATGCGGGGCCAGTATGGTGGAGGTCGAGGGTATAGCGAACAAAATTCAGGAAATTAGCCAACTTGCTTCCTGACGGTTGGTGCCTGGTTGCCTGGCCCTGGATAGCTGTTCCTGGAATGGGGCCACAGTAACGCTTCATACGGACGACCTAGAAGATGAAAGCATGCCGTGAATGGGCATTCCTGATCATGCGACAGAAACCTGAACGACGAAACGGACGCCAAATGGCAGATTCAATTCTTTCGGCGTTGCAGACGGGCGATCTCTCAAACAAGTTCGTCTACCTTGACGAGGCTCCTCGAAGCAACGACAAGGCCGAAACCCCTTCGTCCACCTTATTCCGCAAACCTTGTGGCGACCTGCGATGCTCGACCGAAAGAACACAAGAAGTCTTGAAAGATATATAATGGTCTTTGGTCTTCATCAAACGATTGTACGATCCACCTCCCTTCCTGTTTCTCAAGCTTCATCGCTAAACCTCACTCCTCTCTCTTCGCACTCGACTATCAACTCCGCTCTCCTCCACCTTTTCGGAATATACAACATGCTTTCTTCAACCACCTTGTTCGCCATCCTCTCAGCATTGGCTTTAACCAGTGTTCAAGCTGCGCCTGCAGACAAGGACGCCCTCGACTACTTGGCAAACAAGGCAGGCAAGCGATACCTCGGTACAGCGGTGCAGTCTTACCAGCTCGTTCCCGACTCGGCATATGTCCAAATCCTTGAAAGTCAATTCGACGCTATCACCCCGGAAAATGAGATGAAATGGGAAGTTATCGAGCCTACCGAGGGCAAGTTCGACTTCAGCGGAACAGACAAGGTAAGAAGATTAAGATCACATGATTGTTGACATGCGCAGGGATCTTAAAGCTGCGTAACAATCTAGATCATCGCCGAAGCCAAGAAGACCAACTCCATGGTTCGAGGTCACAATATCTGTTGGGATTCTCAGGTGAGTACCGATTCACAATTGAGAGCGAGTGAGCGCTGAACCATTCTTCGACTTCCTCGTGCAGACCCCATCCTGGGTCACCAGCATCACCGACCCGACCCGTCTGAAGCAGGTTTTGAAAAACCACATCCAGGCAGTCCTTGGTCGATACAGGAACGACCTCGAGTACTTTGACATCGTCAACGAGCGTGAGTGTCGAGGTTGACGGACGAAGTACAGGCTCAAATCGGCTGGAACCCTCGTACTGACTCTTCCCTCTGACTCAGCTATTAACGAAGATGGCTCCTACAAGTCCAACGTCTGGTACAACGTTCTCGGTGAATCCTACATTGAAACTGCTGTAAGTACCTTGTCCTTATCACCGTGTGCAATAGTCAGTTTATCCCCTTCTTTTACTACCAATAGCTCCGATATGCACACGAAGTCGCTCCCAAAATGAAGCTCTGCATCAACGATTACAACATCGAGACGGTCAACGCAAAGAGCAAGTCGATGGCCAAGATTGCCGCAGGATTGCTGGCAAAGAGCGCTCCCCTCCACTGCATTGGTACGTCGCCGAGCGCAGTCGGTAGCGCCTGCCAGATCCCTTAGCTGACCACGTTGTACATCAGGCTTTGAGTCTCACTTCACCGGCGGTTCTACTCCTCAGGATATTCCAGCCTCCATGAGGCAATTCAGTGACCTGGGTCTCGAGGTCCCCATGACGGAGCTTGATATCCGAATTCCTGTTATTGCCAACGATCAGCCTGCCAATGCCACCGTCGCCGAGAAGCAGTAAGCATGTTTTTGGCTTTCGACACGTCGGTCACCTCAAAGTCTAGAGTCTGACCCCCTTCATCGCGTTACAGAGCTGACGACTATTACACAAGCATTGCTGCCTGTCTCGGCAACCCGCTGTGCCCGGGTGTCAGCATCTGGCAATTCGCTGACCCCACCTCGTGGATCCCCGGTGTTTTCAAAAGTAAATATCTTCGACGATCATTCTTCGGTGTCGCGTACTGACGCACCCTCGTCTCAGATACTGGCGCTGCTCTCATTTATGATGCGGAATACAAGCCCAAGTCCGATTACTATTCCACACAGCAGGCTTTGAAGGATGGCAAAAAGACCGCCACTCAGTTCAAGGGTATCAAGGTGTGAATTGGCATCTGCTTTATTCGCAAAAGCTGGCAGCGACTGATGTAAGGAAAGTTCAAAAAAGTTCACATGTATCTCCCCGTAACAAACGAAAAGTCTGTAGTATTGTAGCAAGACGATGGGCATAGATCATCCCCTGTTTATTCATCATTTTCAGACGGTGAATCGCATTATCATTACAGTTTCACCGGTCTCGACTCTCGATATCCACATTTCATCTTGACTGATGAACGTGCCGATGCGTTGACTTGCGGTTTCGCTTAATCAGGTTTTCGAAATTTTGTTGCTTGTAGATGCGCATGCCGTTGCAGCATCATAGATATTGCTTTTGCCAAACTGCTGAATCTATATGACTCAGCGAACGCTTGGCAAGCCGGAGATGAAATGCAGGCGGTCCCGTAGTTGCTATCAGTCCAGAGAACAACTTTGTGGAAGTACCGCCTTAGAGGGAAGATAGGCACCTCGGGCGTCCTTGAGGGTGCTGCTCAAGATTCTGAGTTCAGCGGGGGCGTAGGTTCCAAAAGGCACGCCTTATATCAAAGTCGAGGAGAAAGCCTATGCCATGATGACGCCCGAAATTTACCGAAAGCATGTTATCGAAAGACAAGATTTCTGTCGTACAGCTACTAGCCAAATCTCTTCCTTATGTTCAACCATCTATTGCATGCAACAGTTCATAACCACTCTTTGGTGCCATCGACAGCGGACAGGCATCATATTTGCTGTGCAATATCTTTCAACCTTTGCTCGCCGATCGTGTTTGCGATACCCGAAGCCAGCTCTTTCGCCACTTCGACGTCGCCGACTTCAAGACCTCCAGATATTGCTGGCGACGCAGTCTAAGTGGAAAGCGCGGATGAGCGTAAGCATTGATCACGCGAATGGTCCAGGTCTGAGATAGGTCTGAGATTGCTCACCAAGTTGCCCAGAGCCACAATTGACCGGTAAGCCACTTCACCGTCTTCGCTCTCGCTCGACAGAATCTGTTGGACAAGACGGCGATAAGACACTTCACGCTGAGAAAAACAGTTACGGGATGTACGAACATTACTGATGAATTGCAGGAGCGCTCGTCCGTGCTTGATAGGAAGCGCATCCTCAAGAGCAAGAATGGACAGACTGTGACGGGACGAATCAGTCAATCTCTGGACGTGAAGCCTAGCATACAGAGGAGCGTACTTCAACGCCAAGGTAGCGAACGCTACTCTCGTATTCTTGTTGAATGTCGTAAAAGCGTGACGTCCTGCCAGGTGTTCAAGGAGCTGATATTGATAAAGCCTTCGTCAGCCTCTACGATTCCGGAAATCATCTAGCATCCACGTACTTCAGAAAGACGGTCGCCGGTCAAGCTCTTCCTGCCAGCTTCAGTCTTCGCGAGATTCACTAAGCCCCTGATGACGAGCATGGTATTGATGTCCCGACTCTTGCTGCCTCCGGTCGGCCAGTCAGAGTCGAATGCACATGCGTGTAGAAGCAGCTCTACGAGACTTTGACCAGTAGGGGAGTGATACGAGGCGAGAGCCGCACCAGAAGCGCAAAGTACACGACACAAGTCGACAACTGTCAGACATGCTAGAGTCAGCGTCAAGCCACACTCTTGGACAGGAAGAGGGCCCACCTGGGAAGCGTTTGTCCCCTGGCCATCTCATCAGCAAGCTGAGCAGTACAGCAGGGTCGTAGTTTTCCGAGAAACCCGAGTCGAGGGATGCAATGCTCGGTAATTTCAGTTGACCGTATACCTCATTCAATGTCGCCTGCTCCTCTTGTGACAGCGCGCATTCGGGATTGCCACTGAGTTCATTGATCTTGTTCTTGGCAGAGTCCACGTTGATTGTTAGGAAATACACCGGAGTCTTGACAGGCGAGAACGTCTTAAACCAAAGGTGCAGGAAGTCAGGCAGAGGCAGAAGGCAAATTGGGAAGCATAACGTACCTTTGCAGCCGTCTGTGACCGATATCCTCCACCTGAGAAATGTAGAAGATTAGATCGATTCTCTGACGCTGCTTCTTTCCCCGGCCTATCAACATACCAGTGAACGGATCAATGCCACCAGAAGCGCTTTCGGAAGTACTTTGCCCTGGCCGATAAGCGCCACTTCCGGTAAACGGATCTGAATAGCCGGGTCTTTCAGCCGAGCTGTTATTCGCAGGCTGATAACGCGAGGCACCTGTCGAAATCAAAGATCAGTGATGCCAAATCATCGAGACGTCGTCATGCTCACCTGTGAATGGATCAACGTATCCTTCATCGCTACTTCCGCCGCCTAACTGTACTCCGCCGGTGTTGGCCTCTATGAACTTGATGACTTGATCGACGTACGTGGATGGAAGCTCGTTGACGCTGAGGAATTTTTGTGCCGCATCGTATGGGTTGTCTGCGCCACTGTAATCATCAGCAACTGACATCTGGATCGGCGCGTATCGAAAAACATCATACCTCGGACGTTGTAGGGCAACTTAAGCGGGGGTTGACCCTCAGCGATATCCACATCAAACACATAATCGTATTCGATGCCGTTGTAGATCTGCTTCCTCCCTGATCCGACAGCGTCCGTGACTTCGCCAATCTGCTGCCATGTAGTCCCAGCGGAGGACCACTATAACAAACGGATGATCAGAACAAATAAATCAACCTAGATAGAAAGCAAATCATACCTGGTAGGCCTCAACCTTTCCGTTGTTCTTGATCATCAGTACCTCGCCATCCTTCTTGCCTAGAACGCGAAATCCAAGAATATCAGAGTCAAGGGGATCCATGCGAGTAGGCAATCACATACCCGCTCGACCCAGAGCTTCCATTCCAGGCAAATCCGTATGTTTGATGTCTCCCACTTGGGTCCTATCAGACGACCGGCTTGAATCAGCACGAGCACTAACGACCGCTCAGGAGGTCTGACCCTCACTTGTTCAGTTGCCGAGAAGCGACAGCCTGCTCGAGCTCGTGTATCTCCTGCCCAGTCGCCTTCCTATCTTCCGATCTTGTCCAAATACGAACCATTCCATCGGAAGCTCCAGAGACGATATCCCCGTTCGGCAGGACGTCCACGACCCAGACAGAGATTGTAGGATGCGTGATGGTTTGGGTAAGTTGGCCATCTGGAGAACCGTTTCAAGATTGTCAGTACATGTGTAGGACACGATGAAAACACATGCACATACTGGTCCAGACTCTAACGGTACCGTCTTCCCCTGAACTGATGGCTCCCTCACCATCAGGCAACGCAGCTACCGAATAAACAAACGATGTATGGCCATTCAAAACTTGCACTGGATTGGGATTATCAAACGACCAGAGAATAACGTTGCTGCACGTCGCACGACGAGATGATCGATCAGTTTATGTAGCGAGATAGCCAGTAGCGTTGAAAGTACCCATCGTTGGCAGCAGAGAAGAAACCACGACCATCTGTCGTCAGACTGAGCGCTCGGACACAATCGGTATGACCTCTATACGTTTGAACAACCTTTCCCTGCATATCAAACAGCCGGATAAGCTTGTCGGCGGAAGCTGTACCAGATTTTGGATCAGTTAGGCTTTGCTTTTTGTGACCTGCATGGACGAGCTGAACAACATACCAGTCAGGAATTGATTCTCCCTGACGCATTTGACCGCCCAGACTGCTTGTTCATGTTGCTTTAGGTGTAGTACAGGCTTGAAGTTCCGCCAAACAATCGCTGTTCTATGTTGAAGAAATGATGAGCGCCGAAACATACGTCACGGTAAATCACCAACTACTCACTTGTCCCAGCTTCCAGATACGATCAGACCAGACTCGTTCGAATCGAGCGCACAAACATTATGCTTGTGGCCGATGAGAGTGTGAGCCGGTTGCTTGGATTCCAGATCGGCTGTTGACCAGAGACTAATGGTGGATGACTGAGAACCGATTACGACATAGGCTGGGCAGTCGGGTAGATATGTTAAGTGGAATAATGGTATGGAAGGTATGGATCAAACCCTGCACTCACATCCACCACCGATCACAACACTTCCCACACTGGAAACAAATCGCCCATCAGGATCACCAATCGTCCGCGTAGCTTCCCACTTTTTCTCTGCGTCCTTTGAGGCCCGCCATACGATAGCAGAGGAGTCTCGTGAGCCAGAGATTATGGTGGTTGGGGATGATGCGTGGAGGGACCGGACCTGATGGCTTTCGTGGTTAACAGAAAGTCGGGATCGGAAGATGAGCGTTACTCACATCTTGGGAATGGCCGACTAGCGTGGCTGACAGCGTGAAAGACGACATTGTGACAGATGAAAGGAAGGTGGACTCTAATAGACTTCGAGCTTAGAAGCTGAAATTGTAATCCGTCGACAATGAGCGATTGATCAACATAGATATGCTATCAACACGGATTGTACGCTGACCTGGCGTACTGTCGATCGTTCCCACGGCTGATGACGAATCACTAACCCTGGTCGCGCCCAACCCTGCTGGGCCTTTTGGCGCTTTCGAGGTCAACCCGTACAGCCTGTAGTACCACCCTTCTACATGTAGCATATGCTAATTCCTGTAATACTGAGCATCTAGCTAAGCCGTGAGAAACAGGCAATCTGCCGGGGATACCAACGAGCAGACGAGGAATGGGTAAACAGTAAGCAAAGAATAATACAATTCATGTGATGTCGTCTGGAGAATCGATGCACTACGAATATACATTTCGAAAGATCGAGATCCGTTCGGGTTTCGCGCGACCTCCCTTTCTCTGCATCTGCGATGAAGATGTGTATTACCTGGAAGCAACAAACCAGGGTGCCGCTACCCAAGCGTGACCCTCCCGGATGAAGGAAGATGTGTCTACTGCTGTGCGATCGTGATATCGATCTTCTCCCTCAGCGGGGAGGCGTCGCCACGCCAGTTGTGCTACACGCTCCGGACTCTTTAAAACCTCTTCCACCATCCGAGAAACGGATATCTTGTCCAGCCCATCCTTGAAAGGAGGAGGAAACCTCGCACAGAAGTAATGCTTCCCAACTCGATCTGGAGCACTTTCTTCCGGGTGTGTCGCGAAGCAAACATCGGTCGCTTCAAGAAGACCATCCTCCGAGCTTACAATCTTCCAGAAGTAACCGCTGTAAGTCCTTCTCTCGGCCATAAGAGTCGCCATTTCATTGTCGCTGACTTTATGGCGGGTCGGGTCTGGACTCCTCACGGTTCCATTCGACATCATCACTGAAGGGGGAGCAGGGTACCCAATGCTCATCGAGCTGTTTGCCATGCTGCGATTCGTGGAGTCGCCGATATCAAAGGACAGGATGAATTCCCTGGGCATGGAATCGAAAGCGGTGGACCGCGTGGAGAACAGGGACAGAGCAGCTGACAGAGCTACTAGAGTCGACTGCCTGATGGTTACTTGCCAAATGTAGAAGTGAGGGTACGAGATGAGGTGGGTGATCTTGATGAGAGAGGGATTACAGAGTAGATGGATTGCACGAATGATGTTGGAAAGAGGGCTTGCTCTATATATATTATATGCCAACTTGGAATGGCGGTCCCCTCCCCCCCCCCGCCCTCCTCGAATTTTGCGTTGTATTGCGAAAAACGGCAAATGGCGGTTTCACGAGTCTTCCTTTGTCGGGTGTCAAGTCGGACCCGTAGTCTATACGCCACTAATACAGTCTAAGCCCTTTGCCACTTGGTTGGTAACAGCATCAAGGGCTTAGAAGGAGTCTCCTTTGGGGGAAAAAGGGACAGGCTGATCAATGCTCCAGAGATAGGCAAGCAGATAACCTCTACCTAGAAGGTGGAGGCCCTTTCTATTTGTCGATCCTTCTGGAGGAACTTCCCTGGTAATTTCCAAGAAGCTGATGGTGGTCACATCTGGGTTGAGTAATTTGGCTGCTGTCGATCTCTCCATGTATGCAGTAAGTGGGGATCATTTCTTATCTATACTGTGGACTCGCTGTTCGAGGCGCGACTGACTTTCGCTAGCTGATCGTACCCGCATGATCAAGGAGTATCCGCGTCGGTCAAGCAAGCTCTCGGCCACATATCCCTGGGAAGCACTAGCTATCGCTAGCCTAAGCTGACAGGGAGTCCGTCCAGCTGTCCTTCCCAGATTCGGATGACTACGAAGTCGAGATTACGTCAGAAGTGTGGCGCTCTTGCACCTTACGTTCCTCGTTCGCGCGAATCGAACATGACAGGCCTCGAACTAATACAAGGATACGCTCGCCACCTACGTTGCAATCTGATGTCTGCCTCTATCTGATATGATACCATCCGCCGCCAAGCAACGTTATCCTCTCAGCCAAAATCTATAAAGCTGTGCCTAAGGCCTAGGCGCAACTAGCTCGACAGATCCGCCTATCAACGAAAAGAGCAAACGAAAAGCCTGTTCCCTATCCGAGATCTCACCGCTGAAACAAAACAACGTTATCACGCGCGCGGCGGATGCGAAATATGTAAATTGCAGAAGATGAAACGTCACGCCATCAAAAGCGCAAGATAAAAAGATAAACAACAATAGCCCCTTTGTGTTGCTGATTTGCCGTCACATCACATTCCTTTCCCTCTGTTACAACACTCCACCTTTCACACATCCCGTCAGCTACTACACACCGCGTGGAACAGATAAACCGGTCCTACGATGTCTACTGCTATGCCCGTTGATCCGGTCGCCGTTCCCGCTCTCGGTGTCGAGGGGAACAAGGAAATCGCTGTGATCACTCCTGATGTCGTCGAGGTAAGTCTTGATCAACCGACCCATTCATGTAGGGCGTCTCTCATCCTTGGCTCCCTGTTCACCAGGAACCCAAGTCCGCCGAAGCATCTGCCGATATCAAGGTACGTCGTCGAGACCCATAACCCGTATCACTCGCTCATCCAGTCTTGCCATCATGTTCCTGTAGACCGCCGATGTTCTCTTGCCTGCTGCTCCCGTTGCAGAAACTGCTACGACTCCCGCCCTTGAACTCGCCGAATCTGCTCCTCCCGTTGATGTTGCGTCCGTCGTCAAACCCGCTCTTGATGAACCAGCTCTTGGTGAAACCTCCTCTTCTGCGTTGACGGACTCCACGGTTGAAGCTCCTGTCTCTACCGCCGGTCCTGCTGAAGTACCCGTTGCCGTTGTCGCTCATGACGAAGGAAGCAAGGATGTCAAGGATGTCAAGAAAGAAAAGGTGAAGAAGAGCAAGAGCGAGAGAAAGGTAGGTCCGTAGAGACATGAGCCAAATCCGATACGTACACAGCATCTAACATTCCAACATCCTTCTCCATCTCCTAGGCAAAGAGATCCTTGCTCGCCCGCTTGTCCGGAATCTTCACCTTCCATTCCGAGAACAAGGTACGCACTCCTACAACACCACTCACCTCCTATTCCCTGACATCTTCTGCACATTTAGTCCGCATCCGCATCCGGTACCTCTTCTTCCGCTTCATCAGACGAAGAACGTTCTACCTCTGCGAAACCCTCCACTCGAGCCTTGCCGAAGACGACGATCACTCCTGCTACGCCTTCAAAGGACGTGACTCCGATCACTTCTACCGTAGATGCCGGGACTGGTTCTTCCTCCACCACTGCTCCCGTTGGGGAAGTTTCTGCTCCTTTTGCATCCACTGATGTCGTTCCCAAGAAGACCGACGAGGCGGATGACGTTGCCGATGCGATCGCAAACATCAAGCTTGAAGAGAAAGACGTCGTGAAGCCCGTCGTCGTAAAGGATGAACCTGTCGGGATCGAGGAAGTCAAGGAGGCGTACGTGTGCCTTCCTATCTGATGGCGTAGATGTGAAAGCTGATGTTCTTTTCAACAGTCACAACGCATCAGAAGCCGTTTCTGCTGCGAAGCCGATTGAAGTTCCCGCTCCCGTTGTTGGCGAGAAGAAATCGGAAGGAAAAGAGGTGAATACTCAACCGCTTCGGTATCCCACTTCCGCTAACTCGTCCTACTATCTCCTCGGAACCCCTCAGAAGTTGTCTCCCTCCGCCTCTCCCAACCCCAAGATGCATCGACGAATCTCTGCGCGAATCGGCCAGTTCATCGATCACCACAAGAAGAAGACTGGACCGGTTACCACTGCCACGGAAGACAAGACCAAGGATGGCGAATCATTCGTTTCTGGCTCCGCAGAGGGCCCCGCCTCGGTCCCTGCTGGCACCGACGCGAACACTGTCAGTGTCGGTCAAGACGACGCGAACAAGGCTCCTGTCTTGGGCGAACCGGTGAAGGTGGAACCGATGGGCGATCTTCTTCCCTCCCAAGAGGTAAATCTTCGTTGTTTGCGCGAACGTGAGGTATGGAACTGACGCTTTTTCGCGTAGGACGTGAAGGAAGATGCCGCTGTCAAGGCTGTTGTCGGCGTTTAAGCTTTGACCTTTCGTTACCTCTTGACTTGTTGACTGATGTCGGCGCCCGTGTGCAGGTTTGCTGGAATCGCCCGTTTACCGTATAATTGTTTCGTGTTGCTAGCGGTCGATTCGTGTCCCCATCACGGACACCTTGTCGTTTTTCGTTGTATCGTACTTTGGCTGGTGTGCGCGTCATAGACTTATTAATACCGTCGTGTCACCGTGTGGTTTGCATCCGAGATCGGCTTTCCTGTTTCCGGTACGTCGGTGCCAACGTTGCTCACCTTTATGAGCCCTTTATCAAATTCAAAGGATCTCACGCGGGGAGGCGCGGGGAGTCAATTTAGGAACCGTTGGATGCTAAGTAGGATTTGCTTGAGTGAGGGGATGCTATATATGTACCAAGGGAGAGGAGACAAGTATTTAGGACTTGCCCTCCACCTCCTTCCATATCATCATGTCCCGCTTCGCATTCAAGTTTCCCAGCCGCGGAGGCCACAATGCCGCAGACCACAAGAAACATGGCCCTACCGGAGCAGGACGAGGGCGCCCAATGGACAAGAAACGACGGAACAAGATGATTGCGAGTTATCTGGCAGATTGGGTATTGACCATCTTCCTATGGGTGAGTCGCTGTGCATTCCTCCTCATGGTTTGTAAAGCTGAACATCTGGCGGTTTTGACCGTGGTTTAGGCAGTATTTTACCTCTTGGACAAGATCCAGGGATATCGAAGATTGTTCTCCATCACGGATACGTCGCTCGCTCATCCGTACGCCGAACACGAGCGTATCCCCGTGAGTCGACTCGGTACTCTGAAGCGGTCGCACTCTAACGGTGAAAGTCCCATAGGTCTATGCTCTCGCACTCATTGCCGGCGTCTTCCCATTGGTCGTCATTCTATTGACGGCAGCGTTCTACACCAGAAGTTTCTTTGACGCGCAGGTTGGAGCGCTGGGTCTTGCTCTCAGTCTGGGATTGACCGTCACGTTGACGGATATCATCAAGGTAAGTATTCGGCGCCTCGGTCAACCTGCTTAAAAGTGTCTAATCGGATTTCTGCAGATCACCGTCGGTCGACCTCGACCTGACCTCTTCGGCCGCTGCCAAGCTCCTCTCGATTACACTTCCAACCCTATCCACGGACTAACCTCTTGGCGAATTTGCACGCGCACCGATCTTTTGAACGACGGTTTCCGATCTTTCCCATCCGGCCACGCTTCCTTTGCATGGTGCGGCATGATCTACCTCGCACTCTTCATGGGCGCTAAGATGCACGTTCTCAACAAACGAGGATACACCTTCAAGTCCTGGCTTCTTTTGGTCCCCATCTCTGCAGCAGCACTGATCAGCATCTCCCGAACAATGGATTACCGCCACCACGCAACCGACGTCATCGCGGGCGGTATCATCGGCATTCTAATGGCGTGGTACGCCTACAGACAGTTCTACCCACCCCTTGCCGCCGAAGCATGCCACCGTCCATACTCACCCAGGATCGCGCATGAAGACGCTCACGTCACAACTGAAGATCCGGATTTCATCGGCACGCAACCTGATGACGGAGTGACAGGCAAAAATGGTTCGATCCTGCCTACGACGATGCCTTCCTCGGCGTTGACGAACGGCGGGGCAGCGTATATGCGCACCACAGGCCAACCTTCCGCTTTCAACGGTACTGACCCACGAGCCAGCATCGGCGACGATTTCCGTGACTCCAGGCATGGACAGGGGTACACAAATGCTGCATCCCCGCTCATCCCCGCTGCGGCGCCGCACGCGAATCACCACTACCCCAGCAACTCGGGTCCAGCTTCTGGGTATCCTCCTGCGTCGGGACCGGGAGTGCTTGCGGAGACTGTTGAAGTGCCGCTGAGCGACGGCCAAGCTCGAGGGCAGGAAAGATCGAGGTTTGTCTGAGCGTGCGAGGGATGACGAAGAGCGGGCAGCGTAGGAGCTGTGCAGAGCGTCGGTGGCGAGTCTTCGGATACACATGTACTTTCTAGAATTTTCTGCCGCCTGTCCAAACAAAGATATGTACTATGGCCGTATGTCAAACACGATGCAGGATCAATGTAGAGATGTATACTCGCTACATGTTACACCCCAAGGCGTTTATCTATTTTTCACTGCTGAAATACCTAGAATCTGCTGCCCTCTATCTTCCTATTCTCTGGTTATTATAGATACATTACACTAAACAGCTTTGGTGGTCTGTCCCGCAGAAATCGACCGCAATGCACATTATCCTCTCGCCGATAGCCTTCCTGACCAGTTGTGTAAAATGAGGGGATGCGCCTAGACAGAGGACGCGATGTAGTAGTCTGTGTCACAAATCGTCAGATTATCCCGAACGACAACGATCACACAAACAAGCTTACTGAAGTTGTATCTCGTGGGATTCGCCGAGAAGGTATAGTTTGGAATTATCACGGACGCAGTGCTCGCCCCATTACGACCCTGCCGAATGCAAACGTTTAAGCAATGAAAGTTGTAGCTGCCGAGTACCTATATCGAAGACTAACCACAAGAACCTGGACGCCTGATCCAATCTCCAAGGGAGCTTCGAACCGGTTGACTCCGGCCACTCCGTTGTAAGGCCACGTCTTGTTGTCCGTCTTGAGGTAAACTGTAGCGGGCGCTGTCAGGTGAACTTGAGCGTAAAAGTTATCTTGAGACTGTTCAGGCGAGAGATGAATGTGATTAGAATCGATGCGATGGCCGAGAGCAGATACCACATACCCTGTCTCTTCCTGTAGGTGCCCCGATACTATCACCCGTGGCGGTTGCCATTGCAGGATGCGGTCGGGCCATGACGAACGCTTGGTCCTTGGTTATTTCCGGCCATGAACCTGTCTTCCACGCGGTAGCGTAGTACTTGATCAAGGGGAGAATATCGGTGTGCGGGACTAAAGGCACACATCAAGTCAGCATGACGGCGCGGTATGCTTTTAACAAGGCGACTCACTGCCCGTAGTGTACAGCTTGCTTTCCGCAGGCTGATCGCCACCAATATCGCCGATGTAATGAGCTTCTCCATACTGTGTGCGTTCAACAGCGGGCCCATTAGCGCAGTGTGCGACGTAGTTTGAGGTGCGCACTCACGTCATTCCAGCTAATGATCTCGATTTGATCAACTTGGTTGCGCATACAGAGCAGCTTTTCCAGTTTCTGCGAAATCATAAAGTCGTCCGAGCGGTAGAGCCAGTTCTGAGGAAGCAACAGGTCAGCCTGTCTGTGTTGCAGCAGATGAAAATAATCGACTGACCTTCCAGCTGAAGTGAGTAAAGAAGACCGGCGAGACGGTCGCAACAAGACGACGAGAACCAAGCATCGACATGACATATTTGTCATCCGCCATGTCGATATCTGTAGTCGAGCTTGGCCAAGCTGCACCCCAGTTGACGTAACCGTCCATAGTGTAACTATCGAACTTTTCAGGTCCCTCCGTCCAAGCAGGAATGAAGTAGATCTGACCGACAAGATGTACAAGTCAGAAAGAGCTTGAAAAACAAAATTCAAGGGCTTACTGAGTTTCGATAGCCCGCCATGGCCGTTGACCAGCCCGTGTTCATGTCGATTTGCCCGAATCTGCAGTTTTGACCAGCAAAGGTAGTCAAAAGCGACTTTCCGCCATACTTGGCAGCTGCGGTATGGTTCATGTAACTTTGGATGTAATTTTGGATCAAACCCAAGTTATTGGCGGAAACACACTCAATCACGTCCATGTCAGGACTCAGGAAAAGCTGTTGAGATGGATCAGAGTCTGGAGGCTCGGTCACTCTCCCAGCCAGCACTCACCTTAAAGGTCGATCCCAACTCTGCCGCCACAGCATAGGCGTCGGCGATACGGGCGGGCTGCCAGTAATCCGATCCGAAATTAAGGGCAAAGCCGTCTCTGAAGATCCACACAATCAGCCGTACGTCCTTGACTATGCAATAAGAGAAGACTTACATGCCGCTGGCTTGAGCCAATGTGATATCCCTCCTCCAGTCATTCTGCGTGTAAGGATAGGTATTGCCAACGATGTGACTGTCGTCACGCTATGTCAGAATCTTCTTATCGAGAAAGCGCACTCATGACTCACTGCGCCCAGACTTTCTTTTCTCTCGTATCGCTTACGATGCAGGTCGATCCGACGGTAGGGGTCAGAGTAGGCGTAGTGGAAGTCGTGGAACTAGTGGAAGTCGTGGAAGTTGCCGTGACGCTTGAGGTCGAACTCAAGGAAATAGTTTTGGCGCTCGAGGTGGTTGTCGAGGTCAAAGGGGACGTCACGGATGTCGTTGCAATGCTCGAGTTTGCCGCGGCACTGGATCGCCAGACGTTTAACCTCCAAGAAGCACCACAAGTGCTCGTTGAGTCGCCTGTACAAGCCATGGAACAATCTGAATCTGCAGTCTTGGCGCTGGACGGAGGAGCGTTGTCGGAGCACCAACATTCTCGCGCATAGGATGCACCTGTGTGACGTTGCAATGTCAGTGATCGGCACTGGGCAGAATCAATGCATCATAGCCCTTAATCTTACCTGCATAGACGTAACCCATACTTCGACATTCCGACTGACACAAGGCAGGAGTCATGCTACTAGAAGAAGCAACAGCTGAATAAGGCAAAATTCTGTTGCTCCCGTTATCAATGTAGCATCCCAACGAGACGGCAGTACCTGTCGCAGCTGCGCTTGTTGTCGTCGAAGCTTTACTTGTGGAGGTGGGCGTCACGTATGTCGTGGTCTGGGAGGCAGATATCGAGGTTGAAGAGGCGGCAACCGGAGTGTCGCCAATGGTGTAGACATTCAATCGCCAAGAGCCTCCACATGTGTCTGACGAACCCGAACACTTCATCTGACAGTCAGAATCCAGTGTCTTTGCGCTTGAAGCGGGCGTGGAGTCGGAGCAGTAGCATTGTGTGCTATACGTGGTACCTAAATCCAGCCGAAAGTTGTGAGGAGCTCAGCACAACTGTTTGAGCAGAGTGACGGATACGGGACTGACCAGCGAAAGAATACCCCTGCCTCGCACATGTCGTCTGGCACAACGTGGGTGTCATACTCGAGGAAGAGAACGAGTACGATGGCAACAGCCTGGGACTTGCAGAATCCTTGTAGCAGCCCATCGACTTTGCAACGCTCGGAACATATGTGTAAAGACTAGATTTGTAGCCGTTTCCACATCGCTCGTCGCTTGCCCCAGCACACGGCATGTCGCAGCCGGTTGTAACGGTTCCTGCTCCGGCAGCTGGTAATGTAATAAAGGGTCTCAGCCTTGAAGGAGAGTCGCCCCTGAGTGAAGACACATACTCATGGCATTTCCGCAATAACATTGTCTTCCGTATTGCAGACCTGAAAAGCAAGAACCATCTTTCAGCTCGGGTGACGAATCTGAAGCTGGATCCGACTTCTTAACGTACCTGCCAGTTTCTTAAAGGGCAGACGAGGCAGGTTGTCAGCTTCGTTGCGATAGACGCTGTCCAGCGCCGCAGTACTCACAAAGCCTTTCGACTGACAAGTCGTGATGCACAGATTTACTGTCATGGACAGACTATCGAACATGTACCCTTGCAGTCCCCGGTTGGAGCTAGGATCGCTGACACAGTTGGTGTAGGCCCAACCATCGGGGATCGTGGTTGCGCGAGAGTGAAGTCGGGACGAAGTCCTGCGGCTGTGTGAGTCATCAAGTGACCAACGTTGAGGAAGTGCTTGCGCCGACTGTAACAGGGCAAGTGCCCAGAATGTGAAGACAACGGACAGGGTGATGTGGCGGGTCATCCTGGCTGAGGGAACTATACGATGGGATGTTGGTGAAGTGGCGAGATAGGTGAAGTGGATGAAAGACCTGCTGTCAAGGATGTCGGTGGTGTGAAGATTCGTTGGTCCGGCAAGAGGAGGAATGGAGGAGCTCGCTGTCAGGGTATATTATATGCAGCATGGTAGTATACAATACCACAACGTAGGAAACCTTACTTATCGTATCCACAGCATCTCTCACGACTCACGCCACCCGGCGGCAAAGATACTGCTAGCGACGACCAGCTCGACGACTGAGTGACGCCTGATCCTACAGGATAGCTGCGAGGATTTGCTGGGCAAACATGTTCAAGTTCTCCGTCTTGTTTCCAACGAGATGTCCAGGCACGAGCGATGTCTCATCTACATCGGCTGTCCGCTGTTGGTTTGATTACAGAAGAGATCCCGGACGTCGCAGGGATCCCGCCTGACTGCCGACACAACCATCTCTTGTTGAAAGTCTATCACTCGCAAAGGCTTCGATCGTACTATGCCGGCAGCAAATATGTTTGTTGTTTGTTTTGATCTCTGCTTTGGGAAACCGCGCTCGGACCATCGACGCCATCGGGCCAAATGTGCCTGCAATCGGCAATTAATGTGACCTAGGCAGCCAGGCACATGATGAATATCACTCCGCAGTAATCACGCTCAGCTGCTCCGGGTGGCGTATTGATGGCGTCAAAGCTGGAAACGCGTCTCGCAGTTATCATGTACCTTGCAATTTCATTGATGAAAGCAGTGAAAGCAACAAACAACCTTTTGGAGAGTTTTGCTGTGGGACTCGGGAGTCGGGACTGAGTGCTGGACTGGCATCGTTGGTTAGTTACTCAAAATCGTGCCGAGCGCCGAGCAGCTCTGGCAGGCTCTGGCAGTCTTCGGCCGCGACACCTTACCCACTTCTGCTACTCTTCTGCGAATCCACTACTGGCTCCGCGGCCCCATCAACGTTGCAACGGCCATGTCAAAAGAACACCGCGCGACGTTCCCACCGAGCGAGCAGGATGATATGAAGTAATGGCTCCCGAACGGGAAGAATAAGCATCGAGTGCAAGCAGTGACTCCTATCTGGATATTGCATATCCTCCATGCCGAGGGGTCCGGCGAATGAATCTTCCTTTGATACCTGCGCCCTCGAAGGGGAGGGCAATTGGGGTCTGCGGCCAGTTGTTAGTGGAGCGACAGAAGACCGACGAAACGACAGATCGATGGCGATGCGCGAACTGGGTGGAAGCGGTTGGAAAATGCAGCCACTCTTGCTAATTGCTGATTGCTACCTGCTTATAGCTTCGGACGCTGCTATGCACCAGACCGCTAGTGCACTGCTGGTGCATTCTGTCAGCTACTTTGTCGATAACGGCGACTTAACATTACATTGCGACTAAGTACATGGATTCTCGAGTATGAACAGTGGCGATCTGCGCTCGGCAGGTCGAGAAGGTGGGGAAGTCCACCGCCAGGGCAACTAGCTGGGCAACTAGTAGAAGTCGTAAGTGTTCCAAATCGCCTGTAGATAGCTCATGCGCTGCATCGCCTCTTCCCTGAGGTGCTCCTTTGAAGGTCGATTGATTTCGTGTTCTGGATCTAATATATATAGCTCAGTGACTGCTCAGGAACACTTCTTAGCGTCCTTCCACAAGAAGGATCGGTAGCCCTACTTGCAGCATAGCGTTTTCGTATGGCGCATACTATAAGAGTAGCAATGTCGGTGGTGTGTGGAGCACTTGGTCCGGGCTGCTCCCATCAGAAGATGTTGAGCTTGAGCTTACCATGCAGTATGGACAGCAGTTCCATTGGCACTGGTTCTGCTGCAAGTATAGGAGATGGTCCCGCTGTCACTTTCGCCGCTCCAACATGCCATTCTGACGCAATGCACGCAGAGACCACCACCTTGGCATTGCCAAATCCCTCCTCCAGTGAATCAGTCGGCACTCCGACTTCCTCACCCATCCGCGAACTGCTAGGTTTCCCCAGCTCTGAGCCTCGCCCACACTGCTTGCACGCTACAGTTCAGGAGCGAATATCTGCAAAGCAAACCTTTTGAATAGATGGCGGATCCGGAGTGAGCTCGAGCTGTATGCATCTCAACTGTATTGGGAGGGAGCCAAATGGTTGAAAGCGCTCAGTGCGGTGCAGGCCATGTCAGTTTTTCTCGCGGCATCGCAGCAGCCCTCGATTTGCGAGAATTGCGCTATTTGGGAACTCACGATGATGATGAACGAAGCTTTAGAGGAAAGGAAACAGCGAGAAGAACAGTCAGAACAACCTTCTGCCGAAGTAGCTTGGTTGGAACTGGCATCCAGAAAGCCTCTTCCCGACGACGAACAATCTGCTTCCGGGCTGCCTCAATCGCAAGAATCAAGAGGTACCGTCGAAGTAGAGATCCGAAATGAAGACGAGGCAGAACCAGTTGCGCCAGTACCACTCCCAAATGATGCTGGAACTACTGAGCAGACTTTGCTGACTGATCGTCTTCCGCCTCCGAGAAGAGAAAGGTACAAGAGCTGGCGAAACTGCTTTGGAGCTTCAGCTTGTTGGGGAGGAAGCCGAAGGAAGACGGTCGCAGAAGGCGATGCGACGGTTGCCGTCGTGTGACTCATGCCGACAGGCGCAATACTGAGTTAAGGAACAGCTGTCGCCCAGCGTGACATGACAGAAGTCTCTCACATTTCGAATCGACCAAAGCAGGCTTGTTGAACCAGGTATAGTAGAAGATTTAGATGGTGGTTTGTCAAGCTGCTCTGCCCGATTGGTGGCCTCTTGGCTCCTTGTATGTTATAACGCGTACGTGTTTTCTAGTGGTATCGCAAGGTTGTATCATTTCTCGCTCTCCAGTATCTATTATGTACTTGCACAGCTTCTGCCTCCTATGGTGGTTTGGTGGTTGCTGTGCAATGTACATGGCAGGTGAACGATGTGCAATCATGTAAAAATGTGATGAAGCGCAACGGGCGCGCAGGTGGGGGGAGAGCGATAGCTATATATGAGCATCGACTTAAGTCAAATCGAACAGAAATGCAGCACGCAATGACACATGCCGATGGCAATGCTCAGAGATCCCGCCGCGTCAACGCGGAAGGTCTGAACAACGCAGGTGACGAAAATGACGGATCTCTAAGCGCGACCAGAATGTCGACTGATGGACTCTTCTCCTCGTCCAACCGCTCAACGCAATGTCGCACACAGCAATCAAGCAAGGCAACTCTGTCGACAGGTAAAATCCTTCCGTCGGCCTCTCCCTGATTCTGCTTCCTGGTGCATAAAGGATCAACCGTGTTCGATGCTGCGGCAGACTAGGGTATTTCATTCGCTCGAAGTATATTACTGCATGAGAGAGCGTTTGCAGAAAGGCAAAGCGGAGTGAATTCGTTTTCTTCCAATACTGCCTATCGATCAATGCGTAGTGGTTCCAATCTTTCCAGCTTATCTGCCCTTTCCGGATTCACAGGCCCAAGCTCTGGGGCGCTCGATTACCACGACGGTCGATACACTGCCCTTAATTCAACCACCTCCATCATGTCAGCTCCTGCAACCCAGTCGCCATCGGTCCCCTCGGATTCAGCTTTGTGGCCATGTCAGAAACCGATGATATATGCGGTGTGCGTAGTGAATTTGGAGCTACACGAAGAAGCCTTCTTTCAAGAGCTGAAAATGTGCATCGGCAAGCTGTACGCTTCGCATCGTCGCGAGACCACCGCAGGCGAAATTCTGGAAGCCATTCCTGGTCTGACCCCACAAATCAACGAAGAGAATATATGCAAACCATGCGCAATGAGATGGATTGAGAACAAGCTAGATGAGTTTGTGTACGAACTGAAAGTTGACGGGCCAGGATGTCGAAGACAAAGGCGTCCGGGGCGACCGACCTTCAGTCAGAAGGAGAGAAGGATTATCGGCACGTATCTTTCGACCTTGGCGAAATAATTGTGTTCCATTGTAGGTGTTTTCAACCGCACGGGTTCCCGGAACAATTACTAGATGCTAAGTAGACTTCCGCACAGGTTCCACAGCTAAGTGAATAGTCGAGGTTGCCGAAGGCTGAATCGTGTTAGCAAACCCAGGTCTGAGTCCATGTGAACCGATGTAATGTCCGAAGGAGGACCGTTCTGTATGATGATTATGGTGTATAGACCTTGTTCTCCTGTACATGTAGTGACATACGGAACGCCATATTGCGCACAGGTGACATCCTCCTCGACTACTTTTGTTGCGCCTTCTGCCGCAGCGCCTCGTAATCTTCGCCTAGCAAGAACCGCCACAATCCTTCCCGATCTTTGTAATCGTGGTGAATGAGGCTGACCAACCAGGCGTTGTCAGCGATTCCTTGAAGCAATTTCCGTGACCCGGATCGGAGGGGGTATAGCCGAGACCATTCCGTCCAGATCTCGAATGCTTCCTCCTGTTGCGATGTGACGAAAATGTGCAGAAAGATTAGTTCACACAGTGACTGTATCGACTTCTGGACTGGCGAAAGTCGTACCTTCCATGCGAGGAAAGACTCCTCCTGAATCTGAGTCGAAGTCACAATCTCTTGGCCCGGAAACACGGCCCACGTGACAGAATTGACGTCTTCGTTCTCGAGATTACTTATAAAGTCCCCCTAGAAGTAGAAGACGACCCGTCGCTCCGTCAGCCGCCAGGACCAAAACACGCCGGAACAAAACCCTATTATAATCCACAACTCACTCGCTTGTTGCCGGCATAAAACTTGATCATGCCTTGCCCCTTCTTTTCAATTCTTTCCTGCAATTCCTCTACCTGCTTGATATCATTTACGAAGAACTCCACAAAGCTCTTTTGGAACACGTATCCGCCTTTCGGGCCGAACCCATGGATTGGATCCTCGCTCCTCGCCCCATCAACAGCGGGTTGTGAGCCGACGGTCCACATTTGCTTTTTAGGAGAGTTGAGGTGGATGAGGTAGTGTAAGATCGTTTGCGATTCGGGCGAGATCGGAAGATCACAGAATGGCGTGGTAGGTGTTGATGGTGAGGACTGGAGGTACGAGGTGAAGAGGGACGACAGGGATTCGGCATCGACGGGCGCTCCCCAGTCTTTGAGGGCTTGCGCAGGCTAGATGCAATCCCGTCTATCAACGCACTCCTCTTGCTTTAACAGCCAGACGAGAGCACTTACAGTAACTTTCAGACCATTACCATACCCGTCAATCTCACCATACGCAGGACTCCTGACATCGGTAAATCGACCGTTGGGATATTCGTCCCAATCCTCGACGACCCCACCCCCCGGCGCAGGCTGATGCGGCCCCTTTCCCCCATCCGCCGTCATCGCTGCAGCGCTACCCGTTCCGCCACCGACGCTGTTTCCCACCGTCCCGGAAGGCGGATGAGAATCGGGATACGGATGCTGTGCATTATGTTGTTGACGATGCTTGAACCCTGATTCCGCAATCTCGGCTGCTTGTTGCGGGGAGATGCTGAGTTGCTGCAACTGTTTTGAGGGTGAAGTGCCCAATGTCGTAGGGTCACCCGTGTTGGGGGCCATGGCAGCGTTTTGCTCGATCAACAGATTCCTATGATGATCGCTGAGATCGTGTCCCGTTCCTTGTCTGCTGGCGACCACCCATCCTAGGTTCTCCATGATCGTTCGAACTGATTTCTCGAGGTTGAGCGTGCAGAAGTGAACGCCGCGGACGTTGGACAGGTTGGCGCTGAGTAGTTTTTGAATCATTTTCGTGGCGAGGGTGATTCCATACCGCTTGACAGCTGCATCGTCGGACTGTTTGTTACGGTCAGTCTGGATATTCTCTCGTATTGTCTACCTCCGACGAACCTTCATGGGATCTAGGTCATCGATGATCTCTTTTGGTACGGGACATTTACACAGATTGATCAGCCGTCGGAACGACGCGTAGTTCTGGATCGGCATCATCCCAGGAATAATCGGAACCTCAACGCCTTTTGACACATAACGCAGGCGTAAGCCATCTTTCATTATTGAATCAAGGAGAAACGAATCGAACGTACCTGCCCGCCGAACTGTCTCTGCCCATCGGATGAACCCATCAACATCGTAAAACAGCTGGGTGATGATAAAGTCGGCTCCAGCTTGCACTTTCTGCGAGAGGAAATGGATATCCGATTCCGGGGTTGGGGAATCGACATGTGGCGTTGGATATCCTGTGGGAACCGTAACCCAAGCTCAGAATGGCGCGCATCCACACATATCCCAACCGCAACAAGGGCGTCGACTTACCAGCCACGCCAATACAGAACCAATCCCCGCCTTCCCCATTCCGGATATACCGCACCAAATCCTCGGCATACGTAAACTCGTCCTCGTCGTCCTCGTCCTCGTCCTCGTTCAACATGTCTGAATGGTCCAGGTCTCCGACATCGTTCTTGGCAGAGGATGAATCAAGGCTCTTAGTCCCGGGCGAAGGGTCCGGGCGGTATTCTTCTTTCCGGGGCGGGTCTACGGGAGGTGCGGTGAGCGATGGTATTCGTGCGTGATCCGTCAGAGATGAGACGTACCGCCTCGAAGAGCCAAGATGTTCTGGATGCCAAGTTGTCTGCATTTCTAGAGGAAAGACGTCATCGGCTGTCAGCTCATGGTTCCACACTTCTCGAAGAACAATTCTACCCACCGCCAACGCCTGATCGAGCAACTTTCTCCCCATGTTCGTACATGTCAAATGCAACACAACCTGCACCTTGTCCTCCCTCTCATCCTCCTTGACGAGCTTCACAATCTCCTCCGCCAGCTCCAAACTCTTCACCGCGGTCGAGCCACCAGCGCCCCAAGTGACGTTGATCCCTATGGGCGGACACAGAGGGTCCGAAATGAGTCGATGGATCCGGTCGAGTAGGTTGGCGAGACCTTGTGGTGTCCGGGGCGGGAAGAATTCAAAGGTATGGAACGCATGGGTGGGGTCGTCCGTGGTCGCCGAGTGGATGAGGGAGGTGAGTTTTGTCATTGTAGGTGGGCGATACTCTGTAACCTAAACCGAGGAAGGGCTATGCGTACTCCCAGATAGATTTCAGTGAACCAGTAGTCAACCCGGCCCTATCTTCAGCATCGAGCATAGAGTGACGTGATAGGGGCTCGATCGAATCTCGAATTCCACTCGCTCGACTCGCTCGGGGGCCCATCTTGATTTTCGGGTGAGTGCCGCGGCCGGAAACGGCCAGAAAGGACGCACTCGAAAGGGCAATCAATCAGCGGGAAAATATTGACGTTTTGAGACGCGAAAAGCGCTAAAAATTGGTTGACGGATCCTCGCGAACTCCAAAGGCCTCTGGAGTCAACGGTCAACTGGATCGCCAGGCACTATCTTGCACTTTATATACTCTGTATATGTTCTGTATATACTCGAGGGAAGGGTTGCCACCAATCCCGATGCTACCCATGTGTCCAAAGTTCAAGTCGGAAATGACGGCTGTCATCAGAATGAGTCACGCGCGCGCAAACATCAAACATCACATGTGATCGAAATCATCATCGGTATCGAACGACGAGCGATAGCGACAGTATGTACTCGTATACCTAAGCCCCGTCCAGTCGTCTCCTCTGCGGATACCCATTCTCACTACACCATTCGCTCGGCCATGAAGGAGATAACACTTGAGGACGCATCCTCCATCGTAAGCTAGGAAAAAACCACGCCACGCGTCCGATGTTCACCTTGTCATCCACGTCCATCTAGGCAGGATGGATATCTATCGCATGTTGGATCATCGTGTACTCGCCACAGGTCCGTCTCCGCTCCTTGATTCATATCATATCCTTTCTGATCTTCTACCTCTGCCGTTCTAGATATGGGAGGTCAGCCATTTACATACTTTGGAATCACCGTGCACGTATACTGAATCGATGACGGTTTATGGGATTTGCAGAACTATCAACTAAAGTCTGGAGAGGGTCTCAGCGTCGCCTTTGTCGTCCTCGTACATATAACAGATTCTCCTCTTGGTTCCCGATTACTGATCAACATATTCACCCTGCATCTCTCTTCTGTTGTTCGACACATATCAGTGGCTAATCGGAGACTTGACAAACCTCGCCGGAGGCGCAATGGCTCATCTGCTACCGACTATGGTAAGCCCGGGCATTCGCTTTCTCGTCCGGAAATACGTATCTGACCATTCCCTTCAAAACCATCAGATCATTCTGGCCGTCTACGTGAGTATCGTTACCTTTCGCGGGACTTTTTCCTGTTTACTCATCGAGACTGGCGTGGTTTCTGAAATTTCGTAGTACACGCTGTGTGACTTTATACTCCTATTTCAAATCTACTACTAGTAAGCAATCCCTCCCCGCCGCATCGCATCCTCGCCAACCTCATCCGTTTCATCAGCCGCGCACAACGCCGCCGCGCCTTCACAGACCCCGAACGTGAACCTCTCACCAACGCCCGGAGCCACTCCCACTCCTCCTCCAACCACCCACATACACCGAAAGAACCAACCCCGCTCCTCCCAGCATGGATTCACTACCCTCTGCTCCTGCTGTTCGTCAGCGCTGTCGGTGTTGGCGCATGGTACGCCCAGTCGCGGACTTCTCATCCGAACGGAGGCGGTGGGGGACCGATAAGGCCTCATCATAGGCACGGACACGGTCACGGGAACGGACACACGGGGGTTCCTGTAGGTGATGGGAAGGTCGCGTTGGAGTGGAAGAGCCAGGTTTTGGGGTATTCCAGTATGGTGCTTTACATTGGCAGTCGGATTCCGCAGATTGCGCACAATGCGTGAGTTTGTGGTGGCGACGAAAATCTCCAGAGCGTCGAGCTTATATGGTCTGTTGACTTGCCTCACATAGCAAGACACGCTGCCATGGTCTCAGCTTGAGTCTGTTCTTCTTCTCGATATCCGGCAGTGAGTTTATCCTTATATTTCAAACATCCACGACCATGATGTCACACTTCTCTCTCTTTGTTCAATAGACATTACTTATGTCGCGAGTATCCTGTTGAAGAGTGTCGAACGGAGTTACGTAGTCGCCAATATCAGCTGGCTGATAGGTACGCACCATTCGCGCCGTGTTCTTCATGTCGCAAGAACACTAGTGAACCTCTCCTCGCCAGGCTCGGGAGGAACCGTTTTCCTAGATCTGATCGTCCTTGGTCAATTCGTATATTACAAGTCGCAGGATAGACAGGTGCGAGATGAGTACATGGATGATTCTGATTCTTCCGATGATTGAGTATCTGACGAATCGGACGACGAGAACGCTTGGAGGAAGACGACGAGGAGGAAAGGGGGTAGAATACGTGGACGCATAGTATAATCAGGATCTTAAGTCCACCGGTGGCGAAGCGGCGAGAGCAACACCGAGCAATGACGAATCTTCACGCCACATCACAATATTTCAGCTTCATACGCATCGCATATTATAGCACAACGTTTTGGTATCGCAAGACCACAACAATCTTTATTTGTATAGTATAGAACGCTGCGTCATAGCCATTTGCGGACGGCTGAACTGGAAGAGCTGTGGTCCAATTTGGAAGAAACGGTGGACCAGACCATTATGCATCAGGGCGCGTTGCTCATGTTATCAGTGCAATTTTTTGACCGGTGTCAATTGCAACGCACGCCTCGTGGGTTCCGCATCGTTGTACGACGGGTGTTAGCAAGTCCCCCACATAACTTTTAATATAAAATTATTCCTGGTTATACAACTACTGTCGGAAGGGGTTTCAATATACAACGGTAGTAGCCAAGTCTGATCACCACTTTGCCAAAATCGACGTGACGTAAGCACCAGGCAAGTCTAACCTATGATATTCGGTGACTTTCGGATGCAGCGCATTAGCCTCGAACCACAACGTTCTTTGCAAAAGAGTACTTACTGCTGAGAATGCTCTTGAGTTTTCGCTTCAGGTCGACCCTATTGACAGTCGTTCGGAAGGCCCCTCCACAACCGCATGTCGCAGCCAAATTGTCGCTTCTGATCTGCCCACATTTGGTGCACGCAAGCTGAACAAAAACCGTTAGCATTGAGCTGAAAAGGATATTGCGAGAGATCACTCACGTCTTGCAGCTGATACGCCATTTGGATTCTGGTAACAAGCTCGATCAATGGTTTCGAGATTTGACTTCGGTCATACTCTTCCGAACAGACCTATGCGACGGAACAGGTGAGCATGGTTTCAAGCTACTTCTTACAGCAGACATACCTGACACGCCCAAGACTCTCTCATGGGTGACAAAATCTCCAACCCCTTCTTCTCTGGAGTCACAACAGGCAGGCGATCGGGATCTCGACATAGATCCACGTCGCGGCAAGAGAAGCACTTGGCACATATGACCATTGGCAAAACCATAGGCTGTCCGCAGGGATTCTTGAACATGGCTTCCTCTGCAAATTCTCGAACGTTGACAAGATCTAGCAGGTTGCGCTTCAAAATCTGGACCTCGACGTTGTATTCTTTCGCCAGGGCAAACACTGCGCAAACAGACTTGATGAACTCGAGGGTCGGGTTTGTTGGCGTGGAAACTTGTCCCGGCAGCAGAGGGAAAGAAAGCAATACTGCTTCGGTTGGATCCGTTGCCGCTGCGCTTTGGCGTTTCTTGAGCTTGGATACAATTGACAGCAACCTTCGCGTGAGCTGATGAGAGATGCTTGCTTGAGCTGCGACAGCTTCTTTGAGCTTTGCCGGGTTGACCTGAGTCGGGGCTGGCGTGTCCGTTCCATTGCTGTTCAGATCGTGGATGATCTTGAGCGGGGTTCTGCCATCGCTCGCCTTCTTCTTTGCGCTATACATTGCGTAAATAAAGTTGCCGACTTGCGTTTCGAAATAAGGTTGAATACCCGGTGGCAGGTAGGCCTGTATATTCCAGTCCATTGTGATGGTGTCAGATGTCATGGCTCGTGGATTGCCAGCGTCCGCTGCCGAAATCTTGACTCCTCCAAAGTTGGCAACATCCATCCAAGCTAGATAATTCCAGAAATGAGAGATTTCGAAAGAGATATCCTGGAATAATTCATGTGAAGTGGCTGCACTGACGAGATACTGAGCAAAGGCGTATGCACTAGTGGCGTCGGGTTTCGATGTCAACAGGAAGACCCGGTTGAAATCCGCGTAAATGACCTGGGTGCCCAAACGCTTGAATTCCGCCAGTAGCTGAAGAAAGATTTTACGCATCAAACTGTAGAGGAAGCGCTGTAGCGCCGGATCGTACATGGCGGAAGTGCTGCTACTGAGCCATCGCCAGAAGTGATTGACAGCGAGATCGGTGACGTTCGTCTTACGTTTGCCCACTTTGGCACGTGCATGGCCAGTCCACCATGTCCTAACCATGCTTTTGAGAATAGCAAACGTTTGCGTAGGCAGAACAGCGTCTCCCAACATTGCAGCCGTATGGGTAGAGCCCTTCGCATATTCGTCCAGATTGTGCGATGCAAAGTCGAACGCCATAGATCCTGATCCACTTCCCTCCATTTCATTGACAATGGCGGATTGCAAAATAGCGTTGATGGCGAGATCGTCAATGGTGACTTCTAGTACCGCATTGCTGTAGCATTCTGGCGCAGACACTCGGGGCAAAAGGTTTTCCTCTACTTGCTGACTATGCTGATCTTGTTCGCTGCCGCCCAAGTCAGGGTTGGACCCGATCGACCACCATAATACCATGTCTTGACGATGCAGACGCCTAGCAAAGTCGATATCCGCCATGAATAAACCCATATCCGCAGGGATATTCTACAATGGAGGAGGCGTGAGCGTACGCGGAAAAGTCAACGTGAGAGGCACTTACACCTAGGGGAACATCATAGTGTTCGGCATGCTCGATTTGGTTTTTCAGCCATCCACTCAGCTTGAAGTAGTCTCTGACCATGGTCTTTGTCGCGTGGACGATCCACATGAGGGAAGAGTGCACATCATCCGCATGATGCGCTGCCATGATGATAGGAAACTCGGAGAAGATGCTGTGTTTAACGTAGAAGTGTCCAGCCTCTTGAGGAGACCGGATAACAAGCATATTGGGTCCTCGCCTGTGGCTGTTGAGTTCCTTGGCCAGGGCTTTCAACGCCGCAGCCTCCGTTGTGTGAGCGGAGAATTCGGGCGAAATCTTTTCAGAGTACGCGATCAAGGTGGATTGCAGAACTGCTTCCGGAAGGTTTTGATACGCCTCGGCATACACCTTGGAGGGATTCGGCACTTGCGGGCGATTTCTGGCGGAATCTACGAGGTAGATTCGTGGTTGTCGTCCCGGTACAAACAGGCCGTAAAGATGCCGATTGTCCATCATTGAATGATGCAGGTAAATATATCGCATGCCTTCACCTTGATTCAGATAACGGTGTCGGCTAATTGTCGACCCGGCGCTCTCCAGCTCGTCAAGCATGAGCCCTTTGTCTAGACCCCTGCTGAGGCCGCCTTTTACACCGGGTTTGATCGCACAAGATGTTCCAAACTCCAGTAGCGCACGGATGACCGGAGTAACCTGTTGGCCGAAGTGTAAGCTAGGTTGCGGAGGGGAAAGCGAGCGTACGTACCTGTAGCTCGTAAGCTCCGTCGACATTCGGGTGATTGATCAGACTTGAAAAGTGAGATTCCTCATCCACAAAGATCCGTTCATTCACGGTCAACTTGTAAAGGTTTCGGGTGGGTTGATTTCGTGGCAGAGTCCTGGCGATAGGGGTTGCCTCGTAACTCGAGTGGAAAGTGCCCTTCTTCGGTTTGCTTTTAAGATTCAGGTAAAACTGCCTTGGGATATGTAGCTTGATGCACTGGAAGCTCGACTTGATCGCAAGCCATAATTTGAACTCTCCAGGTCGGTTGGTCGGCGAGATCTGCACGACATCCCATTGACTATTGGACATGCCAAACGACTGCTGCTGGAACATGGCCTTGATAGGAACCTTTGATCGAGATGCCATGACGGCGGATGACTTGCTTTGCTTCGCGTGTGCAACTCTTTTGGCCTTCCATACCTTCTTCATACATCGCAGCCATCCTGGGTAATCCACCTCGGGATCAGGGGGGATTTCTTCCACTTCGGGGTCCACGTCGACCAACTTCTTCTTCTTGTTCACTGCCATTCGACGGCCGAAGATTGAAGTTTTGTTGCCTGTATTACCAAAATCTTCAATGTCAGCAGAGTCCGCTCTGACTGGAGCCCTGGTGAACATATCCGTGAGCTTGTGCTGACGGAACTTGTCCTCCTTGGCCATGACTCGTCTATGCAACCAGTCCGGGTGTCGAATACGCGGTACCGGGTTGTTCACTTTTTGAAGTGCCGCCGGAATAGTGATGAGCTTTTGAATGACTGAACCAAGTCGCTCTTCGTAGTATCCCCAATCCAGGATGGCGCGCAAGTCAAAGTCGGTTAGGCTGCTATCCTTTAGCCATTTCTTGAGAAAGTGCTGCTTTACGCCCTCTTCCGCCTCGAAAATGGCCACCGGTACCGCTCGTTCAGTGACAGGCGCACCCAGCGGTTTGGCGGAGATGATGAATTTACAGGCAAGACCCTTGTCTTTGACCATTTGTTCACCCAAGAATTCAGCAAGTCGTCGAGCTGTGCTGATCGAAGTTGACTTTTGAGCACCGTACTCGGCCAACGTTTTTGACATGCTTCGGTTTTCGGCAATGAGTTCGACGAGCTCGACATCGTCCAGACTCGAAGCTCTGCTTTGGAGAATATCGAGCCACTGATCTGCCACCTTGGCTACCTCTGCATAACATTCTTCTGTTGTAGTTCCCAGCAAAAACTTGTCAAAGATTTGCGACTGGAAGATCTTGATGAGCTGCAGCTCTCCTCGTCGCTTGACTTCGAACCCCTTGAGTTCCGCCAGCGAGTTGTCGAAGTTGAAAACCGCGTATCGCTTTTTGAGCAGCTTGTCTTCCTCCTTCGAAGACGGAAGGATCATGGCCTTGTACGGTCCATCCAGTTCAAAGAAGATACTATTTTCCTTCTTGACGGCATACTCCCCCGATTCTGCGTTGAGATCGTGATACTGGTGATTGGTGAACTGCGCGTGGACAAGGTGGTTTAGCATGGTGCAAGGGTATGACACCCGGAACTTTTTGCCGGATTTCAGCTTGAAGTCGAAATCCTCCGGAAAGGTGCCGGGTAACATGCACCAAATACCGTCGGTATCCAATTCGAGCGGACGACCAATTTGCTCTACCAGCTGCCTCGCCATTTGAATGATCTTTGCGCCCGTTAGACAGGTGATACCTGCCATTTCCATCGAGTACCATCGGGCGCCTTTTCGCATGACGTAACCGTAGAAAGAGTTCAGGATACACTTGTGTGCAAGTTGAAGCGAGTCATACAGAACGATCATTTTCTTTGCTTCATCGACTTCGGTAATGGGAAGCTTTTGCTCGAGCGCATTATCGAGATCCTTTCTCGCTGACTTATGTTTGCCTTTGTATTCGTAACGACGATCTCGGAAAGCCCTGACAGTGTCGATGTAGAATGGGTTCTCCCTTTGACAAATGATGGCAGTCCGATCAACCACTTTTGTTTCGTGTGTTTTTCGGTAAACTTTTCTTGAATAGTCGCCCAAACGTTTGTGAATGAGTGCTGATTGCTCAGAAGGGGGCAACTCGGTAAACCGGCGTCGGGGCGAGTTTGGCCATTTACCCGGAAAGGTCTCTTGATCCAAGGCGTGTTTAATCATATTGTATTCGTCCCGCTTTGCTGGGAAGTAGTCTCCACGCCAGGACCATTCCATTCGTCGGTCGCATTCCTTGTCGACCCTGTTGTAGTCGCAAACAGCACACGCTGCTTCTTCTTTCACCGAATCCGGCTGTAATCGATTTGACAACATGATATTCGGATACATGGCCGCCACGTCCAAATGGTAGATCAACGGCTTGTCGAACCGATTCGGGTTATCGCGCATCGTCTCGAGGGCTTCCTGAATTTGATCTTTGACTTCCTCGTAGTTTTCGATATCTTCCAGCTTGTGACCTCCTTCTTCGACTATACTGAACTGCAGTGCGGCGTCCAGGTCGTTGATAAGGCTCTGCATAGCGCTGGGAATGACTTTGAACTGCGCTGGAATATCGGCTCTGAAGACACCCGCTTCTAATGCTTCGACGTGACCACCGACATATGTCTCGGCTGCAAGAAGATGACCTTCGTAGGTCGCGCCGTGTGACTCTTCGTGTCGGTTCGGCATCATGATGTTACCCTGGTAGGCTTCAACCTACATAAGAGCGTCAGATCAAATCCGGCGGAAGAACTTGAGCTGGACTTACCATCAACAACGTTTCACAAAGCGTTCCACTACCCTTCCTCAAGACTTCATCCGGGTTTAGCGGAATGATATTACACAGCGAGAACACGAAGGGATGGACGTATTTCATGTAGAGGTAATACGTAGCAACGGCGTCGGAAACGGAGTACTGGGCGAGAATCGCAGGTTGTTCGATGGCGTATCTGATAACGTTCCACAATATTGGTATCCAGTCTCAGGGACGCAGAGAGAGACTTACGGAGTCATGAGTTCCGGATCCAATTCAATGGGATTATAGCCCAGCTTGGCTGTGGTGACAGCTTTCAAACCCTGACTGCCTTGAGGCAGATACGAATCCCGCTTGACCCATCTGCGATGGTCTTCTTTAGCGCATCCGTTCTGTACAAGCCAGTCGTAACGCTTACCGGAAACAATCCATATGCGCGCAACTCCTGCTTTTGAACTCCTCTTCCTTGTCGCGCTTGAAACCCGTCTCGGTATACATGTCGATTCCATGAATCTTTGCTCTCACTTCTACGAATGGGAAATCGAAACTGTCGCCATTGTATGTAGCCATGACTGTTGGTTTGGCGTCTCTGATATGCTCAAACCATTTCCGAATTAGCGCGGCCTTTGTCAGGAGAGAAGGTGAGCTAAACCATTGCTAAGTCACGCACAATTACTCACCTCGTCTGCTTCATTGAATACCGTAAATTCTCCTTCATATTCCTCCTTGGGCGTATACTCGAAGTCCTCAATGTCTTCGCTGACAATCTCCCTATTCGTGATCAAGAAACCCTGCCCATCAATCATGTATGAAATCATCATGATCTGATCGGTGAGCTGGTCCGGGAACTTGAGTGGCTGCTTGGAAGTTTCGATATCGTATGCCATGACGACGGGTTCAGCTCGCTTGACTCGTTCTGGCAGATGCGTCAACGTTGTTGTCCCTCCTTGAGATCTCACCGTATACCAGAGACCGACTCGAACATCTGACGAACTCGGTCAGTACGGCCATCGAGAATCCGGGGCGGGTACTTACTAAGATCGATAGCCACACGCAAGTAATAGTTGATGTCGTGTTCCCGCAAATCCATGATGCATTCACTCGCATCCTTGTCTTTGCCCTTTCCCTTATGATCCGAACGCCCTCCTTCCGTTCCTGCTCTACCGCCGAACCCATTCATGCCCTCCTCGCCCTCCATCTCGATCGCCATCGACGCCATTCCACCATCATCCCCGTTCCCGTTCTCGAAGCCGTTGACAACTTCGGCGTACGCGCTCATAGCCTCGAGCTTTGAGGAGTTTATTCTAGCGAGCGAGGCGAGTTCCCGTCGGACGGATTGGAGATCTTGCGTGTTGTGGAATTTAAGGCGAAGATGCACTGGTGGAGCCGAGAGTAGATGATTGGGGATGGACAGGTCCCACTTTTTGATTCTGTCGACCCGGATCAGGAGTCCCTCATACTTTTTCATCAGCCATTCTTCAACCATGCTTTCCGTTCCGGGCTGTCGAACAGATTGTTAGCTAGAATACAGGATTGACGTGGTACACATACCTTGCATATTAGGAAAAAGTAGGGCTCAAAGGCGACTGTGGCCTTGAACATGCCTCCATCATCTTGAATAAAGTAGTAGTCGACCGCGGCAAGTCCTCCAGCGTGCGTTTCGGATTTCAGCAGAGTCTGCAACAAGGAGATTAGCTGTGTTCTTCAGGGGGGTTTCAGGAAACTTACCTGATGCATGTTGACAAGCCATCCAATCTTCTCCTCGCCATCAACCTTGCCACTATCAAAACGCCAGAAACCCAGTTTCTCGTCCACTTCGTCCATCGCCGCTACCTCTTCATACCGCTCCTGAGCAGCGGTTCCATCATCCGTACGATCAAGAACGGCATCTCCTGCATTCCCGTCATTTGCGGTCCCCCCGGTTCTTTTCGCGCCGCCTCTTCGACCTGTATAGCGGGTATTGGAGCCACCTCTGCCGCCTCCCCGTTTGCCCATACTACCGGTCAACCCAAAGATGGGGTTGCGTCCTCCGCCGCCGCCACCGCGTTTCGACATGATGACAGGATGCGCGACCTGCTGCCAGGGTATTTCGCGGTCAGCCAGGAAGGTCGACCAGGTTGTGTGGGTTGTTCGGCACTGTCGAGACACGGGGAGTACGTAGATGTCACCTTTGTGCGTTTGGGGAAAGCACTGATGCGAAGTTGCAGCGGGTAGCGGGTAGGGAGGCTGTAGGAAGCAGCTCACAAAGAAAGAAACGCGTCGCGCTCTAGGCTTGCTATGCTTTACGCGTTTCCGTGCGAACGCGAGCCAAGCTTTCCATCCTGCTGTAATGTGCAGATCTATATGAAACCTCAATCATCCTCCTCCTCTGATACCATACACAACGGAAACATACATCGCCCTCTAGGTATCTGTAGGTCTCCGTCTTCGCATTGACCCAGTGTGGAAATGACTTCCCGAGCAATGAGAATGTATGGCCAGTCATCGACTACAGAGGGAATTACAACTACTATAACGTAACGTAGACACAACATACTGCTGACTATATATAACGAACAAAAGTGATGGCATCGTTCATTGCCTTTCGGGCGTGCGGCATGCAGCTGCGGAGCTGCTGACTAGACGGCCTCATTTCCTGTCTTGTTGGCGGCCGTCATCGAAGGCTGCTCCGAAGGCTTCATCAAATCCTTAAATGCTTTGCATTCTTGATCTGCTTGCGGTACAATGACATGCAACAAGTCATGTAGCTGCTTTTTCTGCCAGATATCGTCCGTTGCTGTTGATTCTTGCTGCGAAATATGCGGTCCGAGTGCCGACTCCGTCAAGTACTGTGACTCTTCTTGGATCTCAGATCGCAGGGACTTTGCGAGCTCCAGGATGGCATCCGTTTTCCCTTTGAGTTGGGGGTCTGCCGCATTCGATAGGTCTTCGCAGGTGGCGTTGCTGTCCTTGCCGTCCGCGTTTTCGGAGGCTAGGTTGGAGAAAAATTCAATTGCATTACTCCTCATCTCGACGTACCAATCTCGGAACGAATTGACAAAAGCAGCATCTTCTGCCATATCAGTAGTTTTTTCAAAAAATGCGGGTGGGCTCCCGTACTGGAAGTCGACGTCGACATTCATTGAATCATCACGAGTTGAACGATGAGTTGGTGGTAACAAAACCAAAGTGGGGGGTGGTTCGGATACTTTGGAAGGCGCATGGCCGGGCTGAGGCTCCTCCCCTGACATGACAGGCGAAGGGGAACAGGGACAGGGGTTGGTAACGTGGTCTGCGTTGACGTTAAGGCAAGGTTGTTTTTGACTATCCCGTCTTGTGACTATGATTTTATGTGATGAGAGATAACAGTCTGCTGCATCATTAAATCCTGACTTCAGTAAGCTCGAATGTATATACGTGTGCACACGGCTCCTTGTCGAGCTGAAAGCGTCAATACCCCCTTCATTTGCTCTCAGTGCTTCGTTCTGACTCACCTCGAATTGCCTTTCCCCATCGGCTTTTCAGGAAGTTCAAAGGAAGGAGCGACAAACTGATAACACAAACACAGCCATGAGGCCTGGATTTTGTTTCGAAGATCTCAGTCAAAAATGCCAATGCCTTTCAGGAAGGAGCAAGGAATGCTGAAGCATATCCAACGCCTTTCAGGAGTTTAGATTGACGTGGTAAGGCGGTGTGGACTGCATCGCAGAGTTCTGGCTGGCTTGTCAGGCGCACCGCGACGGACCAACGAGGAGATTCGGAAGATACACCGCTTTCTACGTTGATCTAGAATCTCAGTCGGGTCCTTCCTTTTCTTTCTCCTAGTACGCCCACGGATATCCCCAACGCCAGAGGTCTTCCCTCGTTTTCCGGACAGGGGTAACCTGTGAAGTCCGTCCAATCGCCATCAAAGGAGCAGACTCCAAAGTATTGGTAGATTTCGTGGTGTTATCGTCGGGCTCTCTCTCACGCTCGTATGGATGTGAGGACCGAAAGGGGTATACACTCAGGGTCGGAGACGGCTTTTGACCAGGAAGAGAAACTCGCGTGCTGCGACTGACTGAGTCGACCAAACATTAGGCAACCAACTTCACTGGGTTTTGTGACCAGGACGCGGTCGTCTGCACTTCCGGTCAGGTGACTCCGAAGGGCGCTTGCTGAGATATATATGTACGCATTTTTATGATGCCGAAGGACTACTTTGCCACCATTTGCAAGTAGACCGGCTGCGAATATGTCACTTCTTGCGATTGCCCTCTCTTGCCCCAAAAGAGTATATGCAAAAGTCTAAGCCTCGCATGGCTGCTTGCGCCATGACGATGGACCAGCCGGTAGGTCCTACCGACGCTATGCAACAAGAGAGCGCGTTTGAAGTCATTTGTCGCCTTTCTGCATGGAAAAGGTCAGAGGAGCAAGATCAAGGCCTCCAGAAGGGCAAAAAGGAAGCCGAGGGGCACAAAAACATGACTCTACAGAGTTTCGATCTCTGGACCTTATGCGAACCTGTTTCTGAGATGGAAACTGTTAAGCATACGTTCTTCCACTGAACTATAAAGCCAGTTGATGTTACGGTTCTGGCAGTCAGAATAAATCTCTGTTTTCTTGGCTGGATGATTCGTCATGGGCGGAAGCTGAAAAAGTAGTAATCGAGCACACTCAAGCGACTTGCTTCGTGATACTCTAATCTCTAATTACTTTCTGCCTTGTCGTATCGATCGGCCTGCTTACCCTGCCATCCACCAGCTCTCTCCAGAAGGCAGAGTATTCCCCTCGCAATTCATTGCCCGAGCGACGTACAATGTCGGGACCTCGGGAGCCGCGGCTGTCGCGGGACATTCCACCATGTCCCCGAACATTAATACTCGACTTCCGCGATTCGTATACGGCGAACCTGTTGACGCTATTCTCGACTCTATACCCTCTCAATCTGTCGGAGCTGGGCGAGTCATCACGTACTCGCAATTCAGCCAAAGAGCCCAACGGACGACAACAAGCCGAACGAATCGCGGACAAGGTCGTCATCGTCCAAGCGGATACTCTCGATTTGTCAACCTATTTGCGTTTGCTCGAGGAGAATCAAATTGATTGTGTTATCCTATCACCAGGTCCAGGACGCCCAGATTGTGAAGCAGTAAGCTCCAATCCACGGATATTCAAAACCGCCATGCTGATTCCAGGCGCAGGATGTACCAAACTTGATGCAAATTATAGAACGAACGGATATTCCGATACTAGGTGTATGCTTGGGAATGCAGGCGATCGCGGTACACAGCGGTGCCAAGGTAGGCCAAAGGACTGAAAGGCCAAATGAGGAAAACTAACAGTTGTGTGGCTGAAGATTGTTAATACCCCAGACCTCAAGCACGGCCACGTTATACCGGTAAAGCACAACGGCACCAGCCTCTTTGACTGTATATCTGCCGAAGAGCCGAGCGTCAACCACTCTAGCGAAGGAATCATAAGCAAAGGGGAATCCACGACAATCGGTCAAGTGGACGCAGTAGCCTACAACAGCTTGACGGTGTCCTGGGATGGTGATTACGCAGCCCTCCATGCTGTTCGGGAACGTTGCTAAACCTCTTTCCTAGGCTTCCCGCATGATAAGATCCGAGTCACGGCATGGCACGATGTGCCTGGATCCAAGGATGATACCCAAAAAGACTGCCAGAGAACGATTCAGGCGATTGAAGGCGTGGATCGTCCACTGTGGGGCGTACAGTTTCACCCAGAGGTACGCAAAGCAACGAGTAGCAGCTATCGAATTACGTTAACCCACGTCTCCCGTAGTCAATCGCCTCCTCTCACGGCGCCGACATCCTCTGCTCATTCCTGCTTAAAACGCACTCATTCTACCACCACCCGTCAACGTTTCCACCGCTTTCGCAGCAAGTACTCGCACTTTCACCCGTAAACCATGGGCTGGATGTCAACGAGCCGTCGCGTCCGATACATCTGCTGCAGGAAAGCCCGGCGAGTGAAGAAGAGGACGGGGTGATGCTAGAGTCGGTGGCGAAGACGTTTGCATCGACTGCTTCCCCGGTGAACGTGGATTCCGAAGAGATGTTTTTGCAGTTGTTGGAAAAGGTGGATAGTCCGCTGGGACAGGTGTGGCTGGACGGCGTTTCGGTAAGCAGAGGTTGCGTGTGTGTAGCGATTTTTCTAAACCCATACTGCAGTCGCGGGCGCCAACGACATCTTCTATCGCCTTTCCGGCATTCATACTTACGTATACCGTGTCTTCTCGAACAATCACCTGTCATTACGTCGCCAGACACTCGATTGGTCCCTCGAAAACAATAGCAAAGGCTTCGATACAGCTCGATTCGAGCCCGGCAGGCGAGGACGACGATTTCTGGAACTGGTTTGGCAGAGGGCATACCGCTCTGAAGCGAATGAACATGACCCAAGGTCGCCGGTGGAAAGCGCGCCAGCCATCGGTCTACCAGGTCTCCGCGGAAGAAGAAGACCGTAAGCCGCGGTGGAAAGGCGGATGGGTCGGTTGGTGGGGTTATGAGATGAAGGCCGAGAGTTTGGGTGGGTACGCGAGGCCACCAAAGGTCAAAGCCCATCGTGAAGAGGCGGTTGATGCGTGCTGGGCGTGGTGTAATCAGCTAGTGCAGCGAGAACAGAACGGTTCGTGGACCGCAAGAGGGATTCTCGAGGTGGAAAGCGCACTTCAACCATCACCGACCGCTCAGGCATCGAACGAAACGCACCCGGAAATGATGTCCTGGCTCAACAGCCTAGGTGTCGCCTTTGGTTCACCTCGAAAGGATTGGCAGTCATGGACCAGCACCTGTCAATCAGTCCTGTCCCAGCCACCTACCTCAGCCGACATTGCCTGCTCAGAAGCGCATATGCCCAAGTTTACTAGCGACATGACGGCAGACGAGTATATGCAAGGAATCCAGAAATGTCGGCAAGCCATTTTCGCAGGAGATAGCTATGAACTTACAATGACGACACAGTTCCGGGCTGCCGTTGACTCGACCAGTCCTCCGACGCCTGCTAAAACCACTTCTCCGCTGCCCGAAGCGTTACAGCTGTATCTCAAGCTCCGACAAAAGAACCCGGCACCGTATTCGACCTATCTCTCATTCCCGAGCGTGGATACAACAGTCCTATCTTCCTCTCCAGAGCGATTCCTTCGCATTACGCCCGGAGGACGAATCGAAATGAAACCCATCAAGGGCACGCGAGCCCGAGTAAGGTATCCCAGAGATGCACGGCTGTGTCTCGAAAGCCTAGGGCACAAAGCGATGGATGAAGAGGTCCGCCGTTGGTGCGAAGAACAAGATCGGCAGATTGGCGAGGCTTTGCGGAATGACGGCAAAGAGCGGGCTGAGAATTTGATGGTAAGCCGGAGTCTACATCCGCCATGTGCCGTATTGAATCAGCCCTCGTCAGATCGTCGATCTTATCCGCTCCGATCTGCAATCCTGCTGCACATCCCATTCGGTCCAAGTTCCAAAGTTGATCGCCCTCGAGACCTATGAAACAGTGCATCAATTGGTGACAACCGTCCGCGGGCAATTGCTCGACGGTATCGGCGAGGTGGAAGCAGTAAAGAGGAGTTTTCCCCCAGGTAAATGCTAGATACCTCCGCCTGGATCAGTGGCTAACGCTTTCGACAACCAGGGTCAATGACTGGAGCTCCCAAGCTTCGATCAGTACACCTTCTGGAACAGTTTGAGCAGCATCAGCCAAGAGGCATCTATTCTGGAGCCATGGGCTATATGTCAGTCGACGGCGCTGTTGACCTCAGCGTCGTCATTCGGACCATCGTGATCGACAAAGAGCAGTCGAGACCAGCGACAATCCGTCGCTCCGGAGCCGGAAGAGAGGAAGGGACCTCGGCCGAGGCAAGGAGCATGACGATTGGTGCGGGTGGAGCGATCACCTGGCTTTCCGATCCAATCAGCGAATGGGATGAAGTGATGACCAAGGTCAAATCCGTTGTAGGGTAGTGCTTGAATCGACTCGTGACCGTGGTGTCACAAATAGGGCACGATCGCAACGTGCCCAAGTGGCATATCTGAATTTCATTTACCAAGGTCGACACTGAAGTTGCAGCGGGAATCCGTTAGGCCGACAGCTCGGAGCATCAGAACTAGGAGTCGGAAAATGCAGTAGATAAGAATTGCTCTATCACATTACAGTTTGCATACGGCGTTCTAATTGCTGGAAACGGTCACTTCCGGTAATGCCATGCACGCACACAAATCACTTGAGCTGGCTGCCCCCCTTTCTAAACACTCCATACCTTCTCGCCTACCTCCTCCTCCTCTCCATCAGAGTCGGTGCTGTTCAGACCAAAGATCGCCTTCAAGTCTGCCATCGCTCCGCCTTCTTTCGATTGTTCTGTGCCAGCCAAGGACGCATTTACCAAGGCCGTCTTGTGTTTTTCTGATTGCATGCATGTTAAGGATCAATTTCGAAACAGGGACAGCCGAAACAGAAAGTTTGCTTACGGATCTTCAGGATGCGCTTTTCTGTAAGACGAGGACATGGTCGCACAAGCAATATTCAGCACGCTGATAAGGACTCCTGGGCAAGCGTATTGGACCAACCTATGGTGTTCTTGACGATAAAACGGGTCACAAAGACCGGTTTGGTTTGACCTATAGATAAGGGAGAGCTTAGTATCGGTTGACGATCCATGTGGTTAGCGATTGCATACCCAACCGGTGCACCTGAAACGACAAGATCAGCTCAGCATGCCGATGCGACAAGAGAGAACCTCATGACCACTCACCCGATCAACTGCCTGGTCTTCTGTGCTGCTGTTCCCTATAATATAAGTGCTTTCATCAGTACACGCAGAAGACTCTTCAAGTGTCGATAAAAGAATGGACGTACACCAACAATCCATCAAGAATACATCTATGAATGCGATTGTCAGTATCTCCCATGATGGATATATTTGACTTGAACTCACGATTCGCCATGGTTCTGCAAAAAGCAACGCAGCCGGTCAATACCGCTATATGCGCGTCCGAGAAAGGAGGACCCTTGACTAACAGATTAAGACCAACGCCACCCGCCTTCAACGAGATGAGCATGATCCGAGGCGTTTTACTCGGTTTCGCAAACTCGTCTATCACAGCGGCTCTTGCTTTTTGGTCCATAGAACCATCAAATCGGCTGTTCAGCATGAAGAGTTAGCGTGGAACATGTAGGGGAACTGCAGATCGACCTACAGCCAGGAAATTCCGTTGTCCGTCAGCACCGGCTCAATCAGCGAAAGCATCGATGTGAACTGCAGTAGGCATCGTCAGATAATGTTCGCCGAAAATGCAATACGTCTACACACCTGTGAAAAGACCAGCGCTTTGTACCGGGGATCTTGTACCTCAATTGCCTTTAAGCTCTTGATCAATGCTTGAAGTTTAGTGCTCGTCTGGAAGTCTACTTTTTTCAAGGCCGGCTGCGATTTACTAAACGCATTCTTGCTCTTGGTCACTTCTCGAAGCTGATTCACTTTCAAGGGCGTTTTGCCGCAGGCAGGACAAGCTGACACTTTACCGTTGTCCTCTTGTTTCTCGATAAATGCAGTGATACAATCGCGGCAACTAAAAACGGCTGAACTTGAGCGGCAAACGCGAAGCAGAATCGCAAGACTTACGCTGTATGATAGCATGGCAGAATGACTTCACCGTCCACCTCGTACCCGCAAATGACACATTCATGCACAGACAGACTTGATGCTAGTGCTTCGATTTCGCTGGAAGTTTTGGTGGGCGATTCCGAGCCATCGAAGTCGACTTCACGGCCACGCGCAAATCGTGCAATCATTTCTCTAATATTCGTCTTGTCGTCCTTTGCCATCATGTCCAGAATATCGTCCTTTTTGCCTTCATCGACTGAAGAAGCTTTGTTCATGACAAGGAGGGGATGATCTACCGCTTGCCGCAATCTGGAGAGGACATTGGTAAGAGTTTCGGTATTCCAATTGCTGGCAACGACTTACCTCATCAACATGGCTAAAATGGAGGTGTAAGAGTTTTTGATTGTACCTTCTTGGTCGAGCTGGATGAACTTCCGCCTCGATCGATCATAGATTGCTTGATAAATTTTTCTTTCAGCTCGCGAGAACTCTAGGGTCTCCAATGTGATCTGTCATGCAGCGTTGTGTGAGCCACATTTCACCGACTGGCCTGCAATGCTACATACCGTCTTCAGAGGCAAGTCGACAATCGGCTTTCCATCCTTGTCTTTCATGTGTTTCTCTCTCCTCAGCAGGCATTGTTCAAGGATGAATTGTACGACGTCGATGGCTTTGGGATCCTGAGCCAAGAAAGGCACGGTGACAAAGGACCTGAAAAAGGCATATTGTCCCCAAGGTTCCAGTCTGAGGAAATGGCTGCGGAAAGGAGACATTCAGTAGTCGTATGCGTGGATCTGTGAATGCGACATACAGAAGAGAATATAGATCGTCCAAGCGGTTGACTATCGGAGTACCTGGAAGGCCGGACAAGTCAGCCTCAAATTTTTGGCGGACTGAAACGGAGGGCTTACCTGTCAATGCCCATCTCCGCTGTGCATCCAAGTCATAGCAAGCTTTCGAAGCTCGGGACAATCTGTTTTTTATAGTGTGCGCCTCATCTGATAAGCAAACCCGTGAGCTACTGCCAATCACCATTTACCTGAAGGAAGGTGTGCTCACCTAGAACGATTCGCAGCCAAGGAACTGTTGATCCAGGTCAGTAAACATATCACAACGAGGGAGTCTGCAGCTTACTGTCAAACAAGCTCTTGAGCTGACTCCGAACGCCCTGCCTGTTCACCCACTTCGCATGTTCGCTAACCAGCGTCCCGTAACTGGTGATGATCACATCCGTCCTGCTTTCCTCTTCCATTGTATCCAGCAAGGCACTCAGATCGGGTCTCTCATTGCCGTACCATAGCACACTTCTCAACGAGCCTTTTGCACTCATCCGATCGAGTTCTTCCTGCCATTGCTTTGCGAGTGATACCGGGGTGATAACTAGTGTTGCGTGACGGCGTGCGGGCGCAGGTTTTTTGGTAGGTGCTGTTGTAGGTTGCCACTGTCGGTTCAAAGTCAATTGGCGGAATTTCGGCGGTTTCGACGTCCCGTCATCTGTATCGCTTGCGGATTCGCCAATTTTTTCTTCCGATAACGGTTCATCCGCTTCTCGGTTGGTGTGTAGCAGGGAGGCCAGCATACTGCGAGATGGAAACAGCATAAGACCGCAAGATTCACATAGGACTGGTGGGCAATACATACCAAGTCTTTCCCATTCCCATAGAATCCGCCAAAATGCCACCACGAACTCTACTATTCGCCTTTGGAAAGTCCAAGCTCAAATCACCATCATAGGGGCTATTGTGCAGCGCGATCAAAGCCGTCAGTTCGTTACTGTCCGACCCACTTGACTGAGACTCACTTGAAGTAGAAGAAGAGGTCGGACGACAAGGGATCGCTTCCATCGATATCTATCGCCGAGCTAGAAACAGGCTCACTTCTGAATTTGTACCTGTCGTGTTTCCAGAATAAGCAGGCATCCAAACCTCGACTCAAACGACTTACTCCTCCCATAGCGGATGCATCGCTCGCTCTCGCACATTTGTGTCCCCGTTCTCTAGACCCGTCATCCACCTTTTGAATTCCCGTGAGTGCTTTGAATAATGATACCATATGGAGATGTTGTACTTACCCAAGCGCCTGTTTCTGGTATGGCCGCAACGTATAAAGGAAAGTCTCTGGCGGCTCCACTTCGGCAAGCAACCCATCTGCTTGCTGAGCTCTGTCATGGTAGAACCAGTGAGTTCCTTTACCGCCGTCGTTCGAAGGAAGGCAAAGAATACTTACCGGTTGAAGATGGATTCCAAATCATGCAGTTGCTTTTCATCCAACACTTCCTCTTCATCTCCGCTCTCTTCATCATCATTCCCATCACCGGCCCCAGTTTCCCGTTTGACCTTTGTACCCTCCCCGGCCTTTTCTTTACCTTTTATCGTGGGCAAGCGCGTCCCGTTCTCCTTGGCTTTTCCGTTGACCTTTGGTTTGTGCTGGACTTGTAGATCTTCGTCCGAGGAATCGTCGATATCAATCACCTCGCCTGGAGAACTCGCCTTGGATCCCGGTTGATGACCCTGTTTCGACGTGTTTGCGAGACTCGACTTGACCTTGGTCGTGGTGGTCTTCGTCGAAGGCGCGTTATTCTTCAACGCTCCCTTTTGCGATCTCGTCAAAGCCGACGACCTGACGGGACGCAACGAAACTCTCTCGAAAAGCTTTACCAACGAATCCTTCCTCATCCTCAACTCTCTCTGAACCGCCGTCTCCCCTTCCTTTCCCCACGTCACATTTTCACTCTCGACGTCCTCTCGCGCTTGTTGGCTTGTGAATGCCTTTTTGGTGAGGTAGATCCATACTTCGAGGACGATGTCGCAGCCGACGGTGAGTACCTGTGGGCAGTCGACTACTGTTCCGGAGAGGTAGATTAGGTCTGCCGCGAGGAGGGGGGCGAGGTGTTTTGCGATTGCGGTGGGGAGACGACCGATCTCGAAGCCGCGGGTGTTGCAGAAGCGGATGATGGTGTCTTGGGGGTTGCTTGCGGATGTGGATGCGTTGGCTTTTCCTGTCCCGGTGGATGGTTTCGATGTCTTGGCCGTGGTGATACCGGGCCGAACACCCATGGAAGACAATGTTGCTTGTTTCTTGACGACTTTTCCATTCTTGATCACGGTTGTGCCTGTCGCTTTTCCTGTGGTTCCGCTGCCAGACACTTCACATTTAGCAAGTCGTTCCGCTTCTTTTTCCTCTCTTGTCTTTGAACGTTCGATCACGATCTTGCTTCCCGGTGAACAGTAGCCCTTTCCCTTGGTAAGAGACCATGCAGAGCAGTAACATGTGCCGACGAGACCACGTTCAAACGTAGACTGTTGGCTAGATTTCGCCACGATTTTTGGTTTGATGGGTGCCGCAAGAGTCGTCGAGGATGTTGCGTTTGTCGGGCGTTTGACGATCCTTGACACTTCAGGCGAAGAAAGCATCATGACATCTGCTTCTTCCGCAAGTTCGGGTTTAACATCCGGCTCGACTTTCACCTCGCCATTAACACCTCCTTGCCTTCCCCTCTTGCGCTTTCGACCCGCGGTCCCTCGTGGAGCTGAACCTTCTTCATCGGACGTATCTATCAGGAACAGCGACTTTTGCGGCTTTGCCTCGCTTTGGTCTGGGTCCAGTGTTGCGGGCGGAGAAGGCGGGGTTTCGTCTTCTGACTTGACGGACATGTCTGGGATGGATGAGAGGAGGATGATGTGGCTTCTACCAGTCCTCTACTGCATCTCATCTCTCCCGCCACTCGCTGCGAATGTCTCATCGTCCGTTCATGACGACGCCCTGTCGCGTTTGACGCGATCTTTCATTGATCATGCATCTTTCATGTGACCAGAAAGAAGGCGCCCAACTCTGGCCTATTCCAGTTGCAGCGGGAAATGTAAACAACCTTGACAGAAATGGGGTCTTCATCATTTCATCATCCAACCTTTCCCCTTCTCTGTCCATCATCTCAACTCGAGTCCACGCCGCCATCTATAGTCTTCGACATTTCCAACACCCACAGTCGGAGAGTGGTAATCGACAGTACTTTCAGAGAGATACAGGTATGGAACTTTGCTAGATTCCGTAAGTCATCCGCATCAACGCCCCGCAGCATAATGTTGAACGACTTTCTACTACTCCCGATTCCATCTCCTCGGTCACAGAGAATGGCTTCCCCGACTAACACCCCCGCCTCAAGCCGACAGGTCGACAGAGTGTTCTCCCCGACCTCTTCTCCCTCTGCAGCACGACGATTCGACGACAGGGACCGCGCATCCATCATTTCAACCTCGACGAAAGGCTGGGCACCGTTGAACACCAAACGATCATCCACGCTTGTTTCCTCTATCGCTGCGTCCCCCACGGGTTCGCAGGCACAAGGTCCAAGGAGGACAAGCTCAAGCTTTAAACATGTTCGACACAATAATCTCGTTAGTAACTCGGTCTTCAAGTCCGCAGCTGCTTCTGTCGGATCACCAGGATCGCAAAGTCCACCTCCCTTAAAGATCGGGCTCGGAATCGGAATCAGCTCTGGATCGGGGACACGAAAGTCTTCGGGAGGCAAGGGTGCACGAAAGGTATCGTCTGGATCTGTGAGCGGGAGAAAGGTTTCTGGTGGGTCGAGAAACGTAGTCAAGGCCGGATCAACGCCTCGCAAGGCTTCCTTGACAGAGGATCTGAGGACCTCGAACGGTGTCACTCCGTCTTCGACGTCCTCGCCCTCTTCCCGAAAGACCGCGACTCCTCGCCAATCAACCGGTCTCGGTAATCTCGCGTCGTCGGGATACGTCTCCCGTTCGCCATTTTTACAGCACACGTCTTCTTTCGATGGATCAACGACTCCATCGTCCGAGAAGAACTGGTCGTCGGGTTCTCCTCAGAGGGCGTCTCCGGGGAAACAGCCCCATGCAAGGCAAGGAGATGTGGCGAGAGCGGCGGATAGGTTTGGGAACGGCTCGCCGGACAAGAAGGAATTCGTCTCGCCTTCTGGAAATGGCGGTACCCGGTACACTGAGAAAAGCTATTTCCCGTCGCCGATTTCCAGCTCGACGTCGGTAATACGATCCGATGCGGTTCAGCAGAACAATTCACAGGCCGTTTCAGCATCTTCAGCGCACGATGGCGATCACAATGAACAGCCACCTCTTTTGGCCAATGTAGCATCACCTTCACCTGTTAAATCGTCCCTCACATCCCGCCGACTCCGAGGCCCGCGTGTATCAGACCCGTCAGTCTCATCACAGATCTACGGCTCGTCGACCTACTCTTCCTCCTCGATCTCACGTCGAGCAGCCGGATTAGGCAGCGGACCGTACCAGCAAAAGACAGTGACGTTTAGGGATGTGGCCGATGTCAAGGAGTTTGAGACCGAGTCGAGCGATGGTGGAGATTGGGAGGATGAGGGCGAGTATGAAGAGGGTGAGAGCTGGGATGAAGTGCTGTTGGGTCCTCCAGGGGACGATCAAGCGCACACTGTCACACCCGACTATCAGCGACAACAAGAGCCATTCATGGAGAACACGCCAAGTCCCGAAATGGATCTCAGTGGACTTCGGAGATACGGTAGCCTGAACTCGCGGCCGTCGCCTGCTCGATCATCCCTGCAACGCGAGCGAGGCCCCGCCTATGCCGAGCAGGAACGGGAAGAGGATGAAGGGTATGCGGGGTATGTGGCGCAGATGGGTCACCAGCAGGCGTGCGACGATGAAAGCACGACTGCGAATTTTATCGACTCGCTTTATGCGGATGGGTACCTCTCGCCTCCGAGGTCGCAGTCAGAGTCGTCTTTGGCTGGACAGGTTGCCGTGTCTGGAACGTTGGGTCCGGTGGTGGAGGTGGAGGGGGAAAGGAGCGGAGAGAGAAGGTTGGACGTAGATGAACGTGGAATTCCGTTGGGGAGGACACATCATGCTGATCGTGCAGCTGCGGGTCACCAAGTACAACGTCAGTATCACCAAGGACAGGGTGTGGCTCAGCCTGCTTTGCCGAGGGTGGCTCATGACGATGATGCGCCGTTCGGGGAGACGATGCTTCGAAGTGGGGATGTGAGGACGCCTGCGACCCTCGCTCACAACTATGATCAGAGCCAGGGTGGCGTCACTGCGCATCAGGATGGGCAATTTGTCGATCCGTTCGTAACCATTCAAACAGCAACCCGAGTCAACAACAGCGACCATCACGGCGTTCCTGGTCTTCCTCAAACGAGCGAGTCCACGCAAAACAGGCAGGAAGACGGCGTGCCCCTCGGTCGAACGTCGCATGCCGAACGATCAAAGGTCGCTCGAATCTTGGCAACGAGGGGCCTTGGACTCGGTATGCCTGCAAGACCAATGGTCCCATTTGTTCTCGGTGGTATCGGCAGCCAACTCCGGGATGGGGAGGAGAGTGAAGATGGAAGTATGGGTAGCGATGAAGAGTATGATGATCGAGGGTATTCGATTCCTGACTTGTCGAAAATGGTGGCGAAACCCGAGGAAAGGTACGATTCGGTACAGCAACCGCCTCGGTTACAGCACGTTCAGCAACTGGAACAGGTCAGCTTGGCGCCCCCTGTTAGTCCCTTCCCACAAGGGGAAAGCGATATGAATCCAGTCGACCAAGCTGGAAGCATCAACGGTAAGAGAGCGTTGCCCAAGCCTCCCAAAGCGACACCGGTGGTTGGGATGCCAAGTCCTGTCGATAAAAGAGAGGGACACAGGGAAACCGCAATTGCGGCTGAAGAACCAGTGACCAGTCCGGTGAGTTGATCTTTCTGGCTTTATTCGATTATCACAGCTAATTGAGCATGTATGATTGCTTGTAGACCAAGATGTTTGGCCTGTCTTTGCCCTTTTCGTTGCCAGCTCTGGCAAGCTCGACAAGCCCTCTGTTCGCAACAGGTACAGGGTTCAAAGCGTCATCTGAATCCGGGAGTGAAGGTTCTGCGGATCACGATTTATATGATCAAGACGAACCGGAGCCAGAACAATCTTTGACGCCTCCGTCGAAAGCGTTTGAAAAGCAGCAACAGCCGAGTCCGCATCGAATCCCAGAGTTTGACTTCGAATCGCCATCGACAAGACGCAACAAGGAACTAGAAGGCTCGGATGAAGATGACCCTACGAGCGAGGCCTTTAAACTTGTCGAGGCCGCTTTGCCGAAGCTCCATCTTGGCGCCGTCGTCAGCCCATCGGCAGAAAAGAACGATGTGCGCAGTCGGCTGAGTGGTCTTTTCGGCGAGCGCAAAGACGACTTGCAGCACTCTTCCAGTTCCAACGACAGCGTGAACAATAACGATCGCACTCAGATGTCCTCTGTCAACTCTCGAGTTCGTCCGAGGATCTCCAAGGATATCATTCGGGCTAGGTTGGAGGAAAAGCGCAGCATGACCAACCTTGCCAGCGCCAAACCGGTATTCGGCGAAGATGACGTCTTCCTTTCGCCTCCTAGGAAATCGAGCACAGAGAACAGGGAAACAAAGTCGCTGCTACCGCCGCTGGGGACTACATGGCTCGGGACAGTCGATAGCCCCGGGCGGCCGGGCTTGCGAGCGAGACAGGATACAATGTCAGCGGAACAGGTTTTGCAAAACGTCCCGGAACCCAAGAGCGCACTGGAACAATTGGCCTCCAAATTCACATTCACCGAATTTGACGAATTCGCTCAAGCCTCTTCATCGCCGCCAAAGTCCCATGACAGTTTCAAACTCCAACAGCCTATGGGTGTCCATGTCGTCAGACACGCCACGTCGGAAAACGTACTCGGCAACAAGGTTCGATCCAGTCAACGATTGGCGCAATCTGCAAGTGGTCTTGCTGAGATCGAGGAAGCGTCGACTCGTGAAATCACAAACCACGAACAGGAAGACATTACTTTGTGTGAGCTGTCAAACAACGGTAGTCGACCCAGACGAAGGCGGAGCCTGAGCACCGGAGATGCTCGCCCACGAGGTGCGACCGACAACCGCATGTCCCTTCTCGACACGTTCAAATTCGAAGAGTCATCTTCCATCCTGTCTGCCTTTGAAAAGGAGTTGAACGAGAGGAATAGTGGCCGCCCGTATACCGTCCGGGAACACAAGACCGTATATGCGTCTGGAGATGACAAGGTCAAGCACAATATCGCTGGGGATGTCGACAAGGGCCGAGCGTGGAGGCAACTACGGAAAGCTTCCGATATCAACCAGTATGCCAAGGAGATCAAGGCGATGAAGGCAAAAGCAAGCAACAGCAGCAAATCGTTTGGAACGATCTTTGTCAAGGTGCTAGCCGTCGAGTCGCTTGGTTTGCCAATGCCCAAGGAAGACACGTCGTTTTGCATCACTCTTGACAACGGAATCGACTACATCCGGACGCCCTACACTCAGTTGAAAGACGGCGCCAAGGTTAACCAAGAGTTTGCACTGGTCGAACATGCCAACTTTGAGTTTGCGCTGGGGCTAGAGATCCGACGAGATTCACACGTGAACAAGATGATCCAGACGAATGCGAATCCACCTGTGCCGGCTCCGAGGCCGACTATTGGCAGCAGAGCTTCCATGATGACGGAGACGGCGTCGATCCAGTCGTCAACCAGAGGCTTGAAGTCGCTCTTTTCCAGTCCTCGAAAGGTAAAGGCACTCAAGACCCTGCCCGTCGTCGAGCCCGTTCCCGAACCAGCTCCCGCGCAGGACAATATCGCGCGGTACTTTACCGACGGCGACTCGACGGTCGGACGAACACATATCGCGTTTAAACCGATCGCCAAGAATTGCGATGCACGACTACTCGAGATTCGATATCCAATGTTTGGAATGTATCAGGCTCCTGCACCGAGCAGTGCTTCCATGCCTGCGGTAACCAGCCACCGAGGATCCCGACATTCGGTACAGACGTTACCTCGACCTGCTCCGCCACCTGCGCCCGTGAGGAAACAGGTGTGCAAGATCACGCTTCAGATATTTAGGTTGCCGCCTTTGCCTGGGTTGACGGATGATCAGCTCCCGCAGAGCATTGACGAGTGTGTGCGCGGGATGAGGCATCATGCGTGGCATGAACACGAGTATCATGAGGGCGTGATGACCCAGAATGGAGGAGACGGTGTTGTAAGTGGCATCTGGCAGGCGACCGACTCTGTTACTGAACGTCTTCTTGCAGGCACCTCGACGACGGCCGTTCAAGCTTATCGGCGGGAACTTGGTCGCGAGCAACGCTGTGACGAAGAAGACGGTATTCTCGATCGACCTGCGCAAGGCAAAGTCCCTGGTTGACGAGAACGCTGATGGGTCTGTCAAGGGCCAAGCTGGACAGAAAAAGAGTATCGAAGATGAATTGGAAGCTGGGTATTCAAAGATGCCACGGTCGTTTACGTTGCGGTTTGAAGACGATGATTTCATCACGTTCTGGACGGACTCGGATGAGGAAAAGGCTGGATGGTGAGTGTCGGGAGTGGCTTGTTGACCTGAAACTGATGGATGACATTATTGATCATAGGATGAAAGCGCTAGGGAGCTTGATCGGCAAAGTGCCCTCGAACCCGCTATGGGCTGAACTATTGGCAGCCAGACAACGGCAATTGAAGGCTAGATCGGCATCAAAGGCGAGCCTTGCTGCTATTGCGGCTGAACCTGCAGAGGCGGAGACGGAAGAGATCAAGTTGCCGCCGCCTGTGCCGACCAAGTGAGACGGTTATTAGCGATACTGTATACGACTTGTATAGATCGGACGAGATACATATACCATGGACTGTTCGAAGCCCGTGACGCACCCGATCGCGATCTGCCTCTGCCGCGGATCGGGTTCGCCCGGAGGCTTGATCGAACTTGATCGCCGTCCCCGCGTGTCAGTCGTCAGCGCAGGTTGTGCTTGTTCTCCTTATGAATTTATATTATCTATATTATTTATACGATCTGCGTACTCGCTGTCCCCTTCCTACCCTGTCCCAAAGCACCATCCACCACTAGCATGTCCGCCCCATCCCCAGAACAGCTCGCAATCGAGGTCCGCCAGTTGTCCTTTACCTACACCCAAGGCGCCGAAGCCACCCCGCTCACACACGAGCAGACGTTGGAAGATATCGACCTGATCCTGGGAAAAGGCGCGAGGTGTTTGTTGATCGGTGCTAATGGCTGTGAGTCCTTTGCTCCTACATTCCGCCGCGTTGCTGATCCTGATCGTGTCCAGCTGGAAAATCTACCCTGTTGAGGATCTTGGCGGGGAAAAAATTGACAAAGACAAAGACTGCGCGGATCTTGGGCCAAGATGTGTTTATGAACCCTCCTCGGGTAAGCAGGCCCCGTTGTCCACCTTCAAAGACTGGGGATTAAACCCCCGCAACCCGCAGTCGGTCGTCTACCTCGGAACGGAATGGGCCAACAACCCCGTCATCAAATCCGATATCGGGGTCGCTCATTTCCTTGATTCGGTAGGGGGATACAGGCACCCCGAACGACGAGACATGTTGCTCGATCTTTTGGATGTCGATCTTGATTGGTATGTCCGCGCCCGTACACTTCGTGCGGGGGGATGCTAACCATCTGTCAATGTACGTACGTAGGCGAATGCACCAGATCTCGGATGGAGAACGACGGAGGGTTCAGCTTTGTATGGGTCTGATGGGGGAATGGGACGTCTTGTTGTTGGATGAAGTGACGGTTGATTTGGATGTGCTCGTTCGAAGCGAGTTGTTGAGTTTCTTGATAAAGGAGAGCGAGAACCGGGGCGCTACCATTGTTTGTGAGTCGGACACGCAGAGATCTCTGGGCTTCTTTCCGTTCAACTCGTTTGTTACGGCAGACGCCACACACATCTTTGATGGCCTTCAATCATTCCCTACACACATCTGCCACCTCCAACTCGGTAAAACCCCAACACCGCTAATCACATGGCCGATCAAACCCTCTGCTGGTGACCACGCGGCAAAATACTCGCATAGCGATTTGTTGGAGATTGCGTTGGAGTGGTTGACAGAGGATCGGGAGATGCGGCGTACGTTGGAGAAGGAACGGGGAAAGAAGAGTCGGGGCGCGCGGAAGACTGATGTGAGTCCAGAACGTGGGCTGTCATGACAGAGGTATTGACTTTTTGGTCCGTGCGATAGACGAGGGATATGAAGTCTTTCTACCAAAAGTACGATTACTCGGCGGGCAAGTGATAGCGCGCGCTTCGACGAATGCGTACGGGTTGAATTGGAGGGGCATGAGGAGGGAAAATATGTTGCATGTTATAGATTGCATGTTATAGAATACGAATCAATGCTCGGATACGTCAAATGTCCGTGTTCCCACTCGATCCGCTTGAGCTGCTTCATGAGTGATCCATACGAAGGCTTTCAATGTCCCGTTAGGCTGCCGCGGACACGAGTCAGAGCCGTAATCAGCGACATCGATTGAAGCCGACACGAGAGGACGTACCGCATCCCCGTTCGGCAACAGACTCAGTAGGGTCTTCTCCACACGTTTGACCGTCTCGGGATCCAACGCCGACGTAGGTTCTACACAAGGAGTTAGCCCCGGTCCGTCACCACTTACTCGAACGCACCATCAAGTAAAATAACCTCAGCCCCACTCAACGAAACAGCAACTGCCAACCCCATCCGCTGGGCTTCCCCGCCACTCAATGTCGCCCATTCCCTACGCCACAACGCAGGATCCATCCCCCACTCTTTCGAAATCCTCAACGCCCGCTCCCACGCCGGTTCCCTCTCTTCCGCACTGGAAGCGTGTTTCCCGTCCGCGTGTTTACGGGAGGAGCGGTTACGTGATGCGTACCTGCTTATGGTGGTTAGGAAGTCTTGTGGTGTTCCGGGCAGCAGGGAGGGTCGTTGTGGCACGTAGAGGACTTTGGTGCGGTATATGGGGACTCCTGTAGCGGTGTTAGCCACGTCCGGAAGTGGTGGGAAGGACGGGGGACTTGCCGATTTCCGAGGCTTTCCTGTATCGAAGGCGCGGGTAAGCGATACGATACGAGGGAATGGAGGACCGGCCGACGCACTTTCCATGTAATCGGATCTCGCCCTGCTGGTAGATATTCAGCTCTGCCAGACACTTGAGCAACGTTGTTTTTCCGCTCCCGCTTCGGCCCTTGAGCACGAGGACTTGGTTTTCATCGACGTCGAGATCCACGTTCTGGGATGGGGAGGGGAGGGAATGAGTCGTTTGCGTGGAAGTGGGGGGACGGTATGTACCTGGAAGATTGGGGTTCCGTCGTCTGTGTGGAGCGAGAGGTTTCTGACTGTGATGATGGGTGCCATTGTAGGAGTGGTATAGCCAGTATCGGCCTCACGATAAGCATCACAAGCTGGAGAAGACCATATAGGAAACCGAGATGACGCGAGCACGAACGGCGATCGACGATCATCCGGTTGAACAAGTTGCGAGTTGGCTTCTGCATTTCTGCATTTCTGCATTCTGCATTTCTTCTTCTGCATTGTCAAGATACAGACCCACCGCCATGGCAGCCCGCTCCCGCATATACAAAGAAGGCTTCCGTCTCCTCTGCTGGGTCCCCGTCGGCATATTCGTCACACGCCATGTCTACTCGGTAGCAACAATCAGCGGCGCAAGCATGCAGCCGACCTTTAATCCAGCGTTCGCTTCCAGTCCGCTGCATCATGATGTCGTTCTCTTGGATCGGTGGACGATAGGTCTAAATATATTCCGGAGGGGCGATGTGGTTACATTGTGGTGAGTCGACCGGGGTTTCGTGCGTGGCTCGTGCTGATCGTGTTCCGTAAAGGTCGCCTCAGAATCCAAAGCTCTTAACCACAAAACGAATAATAGCACTCGAAGGCGACCTAGCAAGTCCTCCCATACGGCTGTTCCAAACAAGACCTAACTCCCTCCCTCCAGGTCCATCCTCTCCCGCCATCACCGCCCACCCCGATCCGCATACCACCAGGCCACTGCTGGGTCGAAGGCGACTCGCACTACCATTCTCGGGATAGCAATACGTATGGACCGGTGCCGTTGGGCCTGGTCACTGCGCGAGTGACGCATCTGTTGTGGCCTATGGGGCGGATGGGCGCAGTTCCGAGGGGTCCGGAGACGGAGAAGGGTCGTGTGAGGAGGTTGGGGCCTGGGAGGGTCGTTGCAGGTGCTGAGGGGGGCGTGTTGGGTCATAGTGAGGCGGGTTTGACGGAGCCATAGCGGGCGATAGAGGAATTCGTTGGGATGGGGTCATGATGGTATCGTGAGGCATTTTTCGCGGTCGATAGAGTCGTATTTGGCGGTCATTTCAGGAAGACTGCTCGATTCGCGGCGAGGAACAGATCCTTTGACTTGCACCTGGTTCGCCTCCTGGTTGGAAGCGCTTGATCGCGTGGGAATTGCTGTCCTGCCAGTAAGGGCTGATCTCGGTGCACGTCTTCCAAGAGTGCTTTGCGAGAAAGTCGCACGCAAACCGCGGTGGCAAAGAGCCGTCGCAACTGGTTCGGGAGACTGGTACACATATTCAACGTTTTACTTGATTACAGTCACTTGTCTGCTTTACATTGACACTAAATAGTGCTTTGGTATCGTCCTTTCTGCGCCATCTGCTTTTCGTCGCTCAGCTCGCCCTTCTTCCTACTTGCGCGGGATATCAATCGTCGTCCAGGTAACCTTGTTCGTCGGTCCTTGACCCAACTTTCCACCCGCAATCAGAGCGACCCTCTTTGAATCATTCAGCACGAGTTGTCCACGGGTATAAGCTGCCGGTGAATCAGTCGCGACCTTTTCCCAAGCGTTAGCCGCTCCGAGCTTGGTATTCAGAAAGACTTCGGCGTTCGAGCTCGCGCTGACGACGAGGGTACCGTTTCCATCCGGTCCTGCAGGGGTCCAAACGACAAAGGGGGAACCAACGGGGAGGGTTCCGTCTTGTGCTCGAATCACTTGACCCTGCTTTTCGCCAAACTTGGTAGGGTCCGCGCTAATCTTGTAGTAAACGGCGAACGCGGTTTCCGGTGCACCGTAAAACTCGTAGGTCATGAGGTATTGTCCGTTAGGCAGGTGCGCAACGGTCGGCATACCCGGTCGGTGGTCGTACACCGGGGAAGTAACGTCATCCACGACCGGACCCCAGTTGTGCAGATCCGAGGTGATCTGGTGGACCATCTTTTGGCCGTATCGCGGGTCTCGTTGGTCAGAGTAGTAGCAGATGATCTGGCCGTTGTATTCCATTAGACGGGGCTCCCAGACTGGTGTCTCGCCGTTGTTGGGCAGGGCGACGCCACCGTTGGCGATGTGGGAGATGAACTTCCATGTTTTCCTGAGATCAAGAAGCGGGTAAGACTCGGTCGCCGGGCGGACAGCCACGTCAGGACTTACCCCTTGTCGGTACTGGCATACAAGTCAATTTGGGTGGTACTCAAGTCCCGAGGGATCGAGTTTCCAGCCAAGAGAATCGTTCCTTGCTTGAAGCTTCCGATATCCCGCGGTAGTTCATACAAGTCTGGTTGATACTTTAGTCCGACGCCGTTGACTTGGTCCTTTACGGTCGAGTATTCCGACCATGTCTTGCCGTTGTTTTGGCTGTGAGTTGGGTCGAGCGCAGTGCAGTATAAGTTAACGTCAGGTCGAGCGAATTGGAACCGACTCGACTTGCCTCGAGTAGATGGGAAAGTATGTCAGTCCCTCATTCTCCGGAGAGTAGTTTTCCCATGTGGAGAGAATCAGGCCGTTTCCCTAGAATCAAGGTCACGATGAGCTTGTTGTATACCTGTACCAACAAGACCATCACTCACAGACTGCTGATGCTCCAGTTGGATAGCTCGAGCATACAATGTCCGTTCATTGGTATAATCCGTGGGAGGAGTATAGATGGTAACCGGACCCATGATTGGGACGGCCGTCACAGCGGCCGACTGAAACAACAGGGCTGCTGGCAAAAGTGAGGCGATTGCCGAGAGAGTCTTGAACAGCATGGTTGGCACTTGAGGGGTTACTAAGTGGTGGCGAATTTACTTCCGATGAGGCGCTCGTTTCTAGTCGATGGATGTCCAGTTGTCGATAATGCTGGCCAGATATTCGTCAAGTATATATACTTTGCGACTCACTTGAACCTCCACGAGGCACCTATCCTCACAGAAAGGATCGACAGCACCTCCGCACTTTCCCGACGAGGCGGGAACCGTTCTGGCTTGGCTGAGGAGACGCCTGACCTGGGTCGCCATGTTGCGAGATCGGCCCGCGGATATTTGATACCAGTTACCCGTAAAGTGAGTGAAGCTGACGGACTGTGCATGTGCATTCGGCAGGAAGAAGGCAGAGTCCGTTGTATTCGAGAAGAGCATGAGGATGGTCGGAGGGGAAGAACTCATCGCTAGGTGGTGGCAATGCGGCTATCGCACAGGCGGTGGCCACCGCAACATCTCGCCGTCGGACAAGCTCGATTTAGAATACGAGTTAGGTCTATGGATGCCACAAGACGAGCTGAAGACATCGAGCGGAAACAGCGCCGGAAACAGCTCCATCTCTCCTCAACAATATTCAATTCCGAGCAAGCGTCCAGCTGTTTCATGACCACTTTCGGGCGCTAGCGGTTATCGTCTATCGTCTTCCCCAGAGGGCACCACCGACCGCGGTCCACCGTCACCCGGGGTTTCTGCTAGCGTCTTTTCGTGAACAGGTCCCATGGCTGGTTTCATCAGCTGCAGCTGAGAACACATTACAAGCTGACGGATGTAGGAAGTATCACAGCTGGTCGTCTGGACGTCGGTGCAAGGCTAGGCTGTGTCTGCCTATGCGGTTAAACGTCGTGATGGATGACAACGCGATTGGAATAGACGTCTGGTCGACGATCTCCGATCTAGATCCAGGTTCTGTCGTTCAGGTGTCTTCGCGATGCAACTCCATCCTCAACCCCCCGCCCCTCCCGAATGCAAATATACGAAATAACAATAGCAAACACAACATCGTAAACATAGTCCAGGGTACAAAAAAGACGGCCGGGAAACGATGGAACGACGGACAAATGACGAGAGTCTGATGTGGATGTTTCCGAAAAGCCGGTCGAGAAACGTTCGTTTGTTGGGGCGCCGAGAGCCAACCAGTGCAGCCCGTGCCACGGAAAGGAAACGGGAAACCGAAGATCCGAGTCTGAACGAGATGAATGAGCGAAAGAAAGCGAGTGTGCTGATTTGTTGTGAAAGAGTGTGAATGTACTGAACAGTCGGCCGATTGGCGAGTATCCCGTCGATTGCTTGAAATGCAGTGGACCGACGGCCTACTTGCGCCCATGAACGCCAGCCTCGTCATCCACCTCCACATCCACCTCCTGCGCCAAATGCACCGCTGACGCCGCTTCCGACCCATCGACAGCCTGCTCGATCGAGTGCCCGATGCCTGTTGTTGGTGATTTGGCAGAGGCTCGTGCGGCTGCGTATGCTGCGAGGAGTTGGTCTGGGTTGGCGGTTGCTACGGCGGGAATGGGGGGGGGGGGGGGTTAGTGTGGTCTCGTGCTGGCGTAGGAGGGGACTCACCTCCAGGAGCAGGCATGCCCATCATTCCCATCGGACTTGTACTTCTCATAGAAGTCGAACCCGAATGCCCACCGACGATAACCGGCGCATTGTTTAATTCCTCGACTTGATCCTCCTCCATCTCATCATATACACTCGGACTTGGCAACCCCGCCGGCCCCGCGTCAGTCGACCGCAGAGAGTACTGCGAGATCGCACGGGATCGTCGCACCATTATTGCTTCCATGTCACGTAACCCATCAGCGCTTCGACGGGTCGCTTCGGCCTGTCGCCAGTTGTCGACCGCTTCTTCCCTCGATTGAGCGCGCGTGAGGTTGTCCGAGGGCGGGCAGGGTTTCTTGTCGCGTTTGCCTACGGCGGAGGTTATGGAGGAGAAGAAACCTCCGACGCCTCCTGAGGAACTGGATGGGGTGCGTGTCGGGGGTACGGCGGGGACGGCGAATGGTCCGGCGGCTTGTGTTGGGGAGACTGCGGCTACGCTGGAATTCATCATTGCGCGGGCACCGTCGATGGAGTGTCTGCCTGCTGTTGGACTGGGGTCGATGCGGCTCATTCGTTTGTCCCGTGTGCTGGAGGTAGAGGCGGCGAGGGCGTTGATCGACAGGTTGGATTTAGAGGGTCGTAAAGCGTCACCAAAGGAGACTCGTGATTGTCGGGTTCCGGGTGCGGCGAAAGAAACGTGGGACGTCCGTACGCCGCCTGGCATCGTCGCGAGATCCGCATTGGAAACGGTGAAGATCGATGGAGGACGAAGCTGGGACGGAGGTCGGTCAGACATTGACTGCGTCGCCTGGTGCCCGGGGAACCCATTCGCGCCTCGTCCCGCGAAATTATTCTCGACGGCGTAAACTGAGCTATTCCGTGTCCAAGTCGACGTCGGTCGAACGCCCGCTCCACCAGAAACCATACTCGAGCGCACCATACTTGCCGGTCGTTGTCCTCCCTGGGAATACACACTAGCCGTCGGCGCGCCCTGCCTCCAATCAGCACTGATCACACTCATCCGCTTATCCACATGCTCGGACCACCGTTTCCTCTTCTCCTGCTCGCGGAGGCGGGCGAATTTGACGTATAGCGCGATGAGGATGCCGACTGCTACGAGGGGTACGACGATTGCTGCGGCGATGGCACCCTTGGGAAGACCTCCTGGGCTTGCGATGGCGGAGCTGAACATTCCGGGGTCGTCGGTTGCTGCGCCGGCGGCTGTGCCGTTTGTCGAGGTCGAGGTTGTGGCTGCTGCTTTCGAGGAGGCGATTACGGCGGATGCGGCGGCGACGATCGTTGTACCGCCTTGGACGATCGTCGTCGATAGTGCATCTGCGGCCGTATACACCTGGAACGTCGGTCCGACGGGGATACTGCTCAAGAACCGGGGAGAGTTGGCATCTACGATGGCGAGATATACGGAAGCCTTTGTTGTATAATTCCACCACTTTGGATCAAACGCGCCCGCATTGTATTCCCCCTTTGAGTATTCGACCCCGGGGAAGGAATGGAGGAGCCCCTTGGACGTGGTGTATAGGTACAAGTCGATGGAGGAGACGGTGGTAAGGCAGCTGGTGTCCCACTTGAAGGTTACCGCGCTGGAAGAGGTGATGTTTGAGCCCTCGGACGGGAAGACGTAGAGGTCGCCGTTGTAGACGTCGCAGGTGGCTACGGGGGGGGTCAGCGGCGGATGGATTCGTAGAGTCCAGAGACATACCTCGCTTCTCGAGCACCTTGTTGTGGGCACCCGCTAATCCGACCCTGAACCGTGAGAGATCGATGCCAGTCATCGTGTGTGCTGGTGGACGGCGTAAAAGACTAAAGGGCCGGATATGTTATGTGCGTATTATAGGTGATAGGTAGCGCGAGTCAAGGTCAAAGGAGGGTGCCAAGTGCTTTGGGGAATCCTTTGTATGGAGATCCGCACGAGTCGACTTGTCTATTGTTGTTTACACGCTGTCGTGGCTTGGCGCGTCCGGTTACGTCGCCATTCGGCTGGGCGCACCTGGTTGACATAGTTTCTACTTTCGGCCTGGGCCTGACTGCGCTTGTGCGTTGGTTGGTATCCTGGCTGTAACTATACTGTACGGTATTCTCTTGTGGCATCAGGCAATAAATACAACTTTAATAAATCTTGCCCTGTGTAACATCGACCGCTGATTCGAAAACATGATCGAATCCTCCGTTCCCATGGGGAATCAATCCTTTAGAGCCCTACAGCTCCACCCCCAACCACTCCTCGCCCCATCCACCGCCACCCGACCCATACTTGTACTTCCTCCCCGCCCGATCCTCTGCTCGGAACGTAAACGCCGACCCAAGAATATCAACCTCGATCTTCGGCACGCCTCTTAAACTGGTTGTGAATTCATCTGCGGTGGACGGTGCGTTGGTGGTGGGTGCGTAGGGGAGGGTCGAGAACGCGTAGGCGGGGATGGAGACTGTTATTAGGGTCGAGGTTTTTGGGATTACTAAGGGCGGTCGGGTTAGCTGGGTGGAGCGGGGTTGGAAAGCGGAGAGAGAATAGTATGTGCCGCAGGCTAGGGATCCAAGATCTCTATCTCTCGAGCAGAATAATTTACGGCGAGCTAGGAGTCTCCCGAATCCGTCCTACGACGGACGAGAGTAGTTTGCGCCGCAGGCTACGACTTTGACGTGGAAAAGCGGACTCACCCTTGACCACACTCTGACGAGTAACAACCTTGAATGTCCCCGCCGTCTCCTGGACGACGATCCCCTGCATCCCCACCAACGCCGCATTCTTCGCCTTTTTCACTACCACACCACAACATATGTCAGCCGAGCCTCCAATTAGCCAGGACCGGACGTACCCCTTATGATGGCTCCCGTGAAATCCGCTTTGACGAGCCTCGAAGAGATCTGTTCGCATCCTAGACCGTTTGCGAGTTTTCCAGAGGGGAGGTCTGGTGTGCGTTGATCCGCGGGCAGGGTCGTCGGGTAGGGCGGAAGCGGTAACATCTCGGATAGGTACGAGAGGTACATGTAATGCAGCGGAACGACGTGGTTATAGCTACCACCGATAAAATCAACATGCGTCCCCGGTTCGAAGGACGGAGACTGACCTCATCGCCGCGCCTTTAACATCCCATACACGACGCATCTTTGCCTCCCCCCTGCCAAAAACACCAACCTTTCTCCGCTTTGCACGTCCTTCCTGCACAACGGAGCTACCTTTCCGTCCCCTCCGAACCGCAAGATCCCGCCGCTCCTGCTCGACTTGGGCAGAACCCGTCGGGACGGGATCGGTGAGTAAGATGTTCCGTGCGCATAGACGGGAGGTGTATGAGGTGCTGCTTAGTTCTAGGAGGGACTGTGGTGTCTCTGTTGAGGTGGGATGTGATGCTGTGAAGCGGAGGAGGGGGCGCTGTAGGCGGGTTAGAAACGAGGTGATAGTGAGGCGGGAGGGCTTACTTTGAGGACGTTGGGGAGAGTGCGGTATTGGTCTATTGGGGGAATTGGTGGGGTGCCCGGAGCGAGGGAAGGCGAAGCCGACATGGTGGTGGCTATGTTGTTTGGGATATCGGTATTGTGTGATCACCGAGTTGCAATGATGAACGTCGTTGAAGAAATGGAGAAATCGTCATCTCGATCACAGTTCATGATTTTGGTTCCGCGCCGGTTGTTTGCGTTTGTTTAACGATTGTTTCATCTCTTCCCGGTCGTTATGCTGACCAGCTTGGTTCCAAGACTTCAACTTCAACCAGCGACACGCTGCTTTCAATGCGACCAATGACCGGAAGACGACACGGCACAAGACCTGATTTGGGAGATCACAAGGCTGTTCTCTAGAGGGTCTCGATGCGTATCTCCTATTCACGAAATGCGTACGAATCTCCCAACGGCTATGAGCTAGATCCCCTGTCAAAAAGGACACGTCCGTGCGAGCCTCTGGTTCTCAGACGTTCGACAAAACCTTATGCTTCATATGCATTGCTGTATTCGCACATACATTCGCCGTTCCTGCCATCAGCCCATATGCTTGTCCTTGACAGCTTCCTTATCTTGAATCCATATCATCGTCTCGGTCCCACGTCTCGTTTACCAAAAATGACATTCACAGCATCCTTCGGGCCACCCGGAAAGTTCGCTGCTCGTAACAACTCGATACTGGCTTTACGGCTGGGATACTACGTCGCCGCTTCCCTAGCCATGAACCACAAATATCATCAGGTATCCGAGTCTGTTGAAGTGAGCGCGTTGATGACAGCATTTACTCAGCCTTGCACACCACCTCAAGAGGTGGCGACAGGATCGCAGAGGTGCAGGCTGTAGGCATTTGAAGCATACTCTGGTCATGTATCGCAAAAAAACGCGCTTGTTAGCCAAAGTAGTCAAAACTAGGCGCGACTCTAGCGCGCGGGTCTTCTCCTGCGATCGCCTCCCGCAGACCGTCCGCCTTCCCGCATACGCCCCTCCCATTCGCCCATTCGCCGATTCTGCCGCCGTCGTCATCCTGCCCAGCGACCGGTGCTGCTCGTCGGGAGTCGGGAGAAAGCGTTGCGAGATATCGCTCACAAGGTCGCGACGTCGTCGTGGATAGGGGAAAAGGGAGTCTTCAAGCCCAACATCTATCAACTTGACCAGCAAGATGTCCGCCAAGTGTATGTCGTGTTCAGGATCCCCCGTGTTGGACAAGAGGAGGTGGTGTGTGGTGGTGTGGTCTTGCGTGTTGGTTTGGTTGTGGTTCGGTCTGGTCTTTTTGGTGGTGGTGGATGAAAATGGAGCACGGAATGGATCCGACAACTCGACACATCGGCAACGGCACCTCGTCACTCGATTCATGATCGTCTTCGATAACGGCCTCGACGAAGTGGATATCGTGGAAGACTGGGTAGAGCAGAGGACAGAGATGCGGGAGGATTGGAGAAGGGAAAGGGAGCACAAGATCAGACCAGACCAAGCCGAACCATTCAACGCGAAACCACGACCACCGCACACTATTTCCTCCTCGTCTGCTCCTTGCGCCGTACCACCGCTGACCCTGCTTTCCTCTCCCTACAGCCGCCGCCACCGGTACCAAGTTCCGAATGACTCTTGCCCTCCCCGTCGGCGCCGTCATGAACTGCGCCGACAACTCGGGAGCCAAGAACTTGTACGTCATCTCGGTCGTCGGATGTGGTGCCAGGTTGAACAGGTTGCCCGCTGCCGCCGCCGGTGACATGGTGAGTCGAGGGTCGGGGAAGCGAGCAGGGATGCGTGCTTATCGGGTTTGGTGCAGGTCATGGCTTCCGTCAAGAAGGGTAAGCCCGAGTTGAGGAAGAAGGTCATGCCCGCCGTTGTGGTCAGGCAGCGAAAGCCCTGGAGGAGAAGGGACGGTGTCTTCTTGTACTTTGAAGACAACGCGTAAGTCGTCACCCTTGCGTCCGCCTAGACCGCTGCTAAACTCCTTTTGACGTTGCAGCGGTGTGATAGTAAACCCCAAGGGTGAAATGAAGGGTTCCGCTATCACCGGCCCCGTCGCCAAGGAATGCGCCGACCTCTGGCCGCGTATCGCCTCCAACGCTGGTACCGTCGTCTAAACGAAAACCCCTCAACACACTGGCCGCCTCGCGCGCGCTCCGGACCGACGATCTGCGCATTCATTCCACAAAATCAGATGGGGAACCTCGACGACGCGGATGGGGGTATTCACCAATCTACGGAAAGGATGGGCGGCGGGATGGGGGCGTAAAGGGTTGTAGCTAGTGACACACATTCGACTTGTGCGGATTGGGTTGTTTTTCTCGGATGACATTTGCTCGCTTCACCCCTTGCGTACGAGTGTCCTCTGCGGCGAACTTCGGACCCTCGTTAGACTCGAGAGATATCGGCGGGAGTTGGCGATTGGTTTTGTGGTATTTGCGCCAGATAACTACTGGAAGGAGCAAGGTCGTGGAAACAGCAGAGTGCCGCAAAGTCCTATCTGATCTCAGTCGCACGAGGTAATTGACGACGGAGCTGTCTCCGTGGTCGCCGTTGAGCGTAACCACAAGATGCAAGGGTCATAGCAACAGCTGCGACACGATACCGAAATATGGACGGAACCGAGTCACTCCTTTCTGATATGCACCGTTTACTCCTGCAAACTTGGCAAGGCAAAGGAAGCAGTGAAAGGTTTCCAGCGGTTGAAGCGAGGCGTCTAACGCTCCAAGGTGGGTTCCAGATACCTTTCAGCTCACTATATAGGGCCAACGATGGGCGAAGAAGACACAACGTTGCATTTGCCTTTTCTTTCGTCTCACACTTCCTCTTGCGCTTGTTACCCCTCCAATACCGTTGCCTCGACACATACACCACACTCTTCGAACGTCTTCAGTTTCGCTTTGTTTACCGACTCCAAACAGATAATAAAGCTCGCAACCATACAACAATTTCCATTCGTTATATCATGGCACCCCTTCAACTTGATTCTAGGGACACAGCGTCCGATGCTCTGATGGCAAAAAAACGTCTTCCATGTCCTCTCACGGCCCTCTGTCAACATCTCTCGTTCACAGGGCTACTGCGGCCCTTGCAGAAGCTTACAAGCGGTCGACAGAGGAAGCGGATGATCTGATTCCTCTGGGATGGGTACTACTACAAAAGTAGCGATGGGGTTTTCGGCGGTTGGACTGGTTGTCCTTGCTTTTGCAGGATGGTGGATTTACAGAAAGGGTCAGAAGGCCAAGAAGGAGTATAAAAAGGGGAAAGCAGCCGCAAAGGGGGTCCTGCAGCAGGGGCAGAATGCCATGGGGGAGTTAGAAAAAGCGAAAGCAGGTGCAAATAAGATTCGGGGCATGGTGAGGCCTTGACGACGCTGGTCTCGAAGCGCTGACGTCATACCACTCTAACACAAGACACCCCGGCCCACCTGAGGCTGCGAGGCAGTCCCTTTATCATCCCCTTCGTTGTATCATCGATACCAAATGCTACACAGAGCACAAGTTTCGCGATGTGAGCAAACGATAATGAAGGTTTCTTTGAATGTGCATTCGAAACAAAATATCCGTTATTGTTGCTCATGGATCCAGTTGGAGCACTGAAACAAATGGAGGATGGGACCGAGGTAATCCTTTCTGATGTACCCGTGTCCTACCCGGAACGAGACGAAGCCAAAGGAAGTCGTGAAAAGTCGCGAAAACCAGCAGAGTGTGATCTACACCGCGATGATGAATGATCATGATGAGTTCTCGTTGCCTCAGTCGCATAAGGCAGTCGACAACGCAGCCGTCTCCATTCTCCTGCTAGGTACATGTTATCAGACGACCGGCAGGCTCATGGGTCCAGTTGGAAGACCGAAACAAATGGAGAACCCGACGTATTCCTTTCTGATGTGCACCGTATGTCCGTATCCTGTGACTTTTATCTGGAAAGATACGAAGGGAAAGGGAGTCAAAGGTTACCAAAACCAGCAGATTGCGACTTACACCGCGAAGAACGATGATAATTCTCGTAGCCCTTACAGCGAGGACGCTCATTAGCCGGTCGGGCCTGGTATTCTGCGATACGCTGAATCTTTACAGAGCGTCAGCGTTGCGCAACGTCAACGGTGCTGACTGCTGGTGCGCCGGTAGTTTCACTCAATCTTCAGATGAAGCGCATTTGAAGCAGCAGTGTCCGATGGGAAATTCGAGGAGGAATTACTGCCGGCAGACGGATGGTCCAATCTCACAGCGGTGTAAAGCGTTCAAGAGCTTCACGAGTTCGCAAGCTTCGGCAAGTGCGAATGAGCCAATATGGTGGTTGTAGGGTTTGTCAAACATGAACATGGCTAGGCTACTACAGTGATGGTGGCGAATGCTATATCCTGCCCTGGCACCTCAGCGTCGTGCCTCTGCTGGACAATCACTCTCACATGACTCTCCGCTCTATCTTCTACCGAACGTTGTTCTCTGTCTGATCTCCGGTGGCATATATGGAAGCATGGTAAGCTGTGGCAAAAGCTGAAGATCAGTAGCATTCCCTGGTACCTACAGCACATTGCCTTACAGCCACCGCAGTATGTTTCACTGTAACGCCCGTGTCCCGTACACTCCTGATCGCACTCAAACGCGGACACCATCTTGGACATGTTCGGGATCAACGTCGGTGCACTATTTGAACACGAGCATTCTTGTCCGTCTGAAATCGATCAACCGTCAGCGACTCTCCCGCGGGGGGCAATTTCCACAATGCTTACACTCGATTCCTGCATGCTACATCTCGCAGCAGGTTAGATTCAGCAACAACGGAAAGGAGCGCAGCAGGTCAAGGTTCATGAGGTACTCACCGAATAACCAGCGCATTTGGCCAGACAATACTCCGGGGTCATGTCGTTAATCACATCCTTCTCGAAGAAACCGGCATCTGAAAAGGCCTTAACTTCGGGCGTACCGCCAGATCGACTCAAACATCCAACCAAGGACCATCCATCCGGAATTCGCGGTGTGGCGGAAGTAATCGCCGCGTTCTCGACATAGTTTGGGTCCGTCGCTTTGCCCTCGTCGACACACCACACAGCGTTGTCACCGGGTAGCTTATCGATGGGGTGGATTTCGCCTGTGTCCTCGCTGACAATACCCATCTCGGGAATACGGCCTGACATCTGTTGGAAGGAGAAGACATCGCAGTTTCTAGCCTCTGAGACGATGCGACTCAGAAAGGTAAGCGAGGGGATCCTTGCGACCTAAGTTAAGAGCAGCTTGCCTCCTTTCATGTCTGGACAGTTGTTAAGGGCTTTATTGAGGAGAGACGACGTTCCCGTTCCATTGGCTACAGAGAAACCATTGAAGAAACCTCCGTGCAGACCATAGCCAGTCGGATCGCCATTGGAGAGCACAAAGTTTCCCCCTCCAGATGGCACGTCTTTGGGAAGAGTGTAGCTCGTTTCGAGCTTCAACATCGGGATTCGACAGGTAAAGCTCTGAGGACACCGGCCATCCACCGGATATTGTACGTGAGTCGTTTTGCCGTCGTCGGTACTGACGGACCATGAAAGATCAGTGATGCGATTGAGCTGCGATTGTCTGCAGAAGATACTCACGCTACTGTGTTGCAATCCCACTAAAATGGGACAACCGACATCAAGTACTTTAGCAAAGAGATGATCGAGAAAGCGCTCCGACACAGACTGTCCGCTTACACAGGATGGAAACTCGACAATGGTTCGTAGCTTGTCACATCCTTGCGGGATGGTTTCAGAGTTACCGTCCCTCCCTTCACACGAGTAGCCGATGTGTTGCTTGAGCGCTTCATCTGTCGCGCTTCTGGTAGGCTCCCCTGCCGTGAAGCCTATTACGAGAATCAGTGTCCGAGAGGATGGTATTGACTAGTACTCTAGAAATATCTCTCACTAAGACCGCCTGGCATTTCCGACAGCGTTTCGTTCTCGCCGGTGATACCGAACCAATGAACGGCTGTGCCTTCATTGACCAGGCTAAGGAATTTGTTCTCTGATGTGACATGGTACACAGCTGGAGTCCAGTAAGCTGACATGTCATCAGTGATCTCGGCGGTAGTGCAGCGACTGCTCCGAGCATCTCCGTAGGTGAGGTTGGGGCTGAGTTTGCTAGGACCGATCAGCGTGTGAACATGTCCGGAAACCTAATTAGCAACATGGATCGGTCAGTGGACACGCCTCGGCTATATATGTTTGCAAAGTATACATACTTTGCCCCGAGAAGATATAGGGTCGAAGCGTGTCTGCATCAATGCCTTGTGGGTGCTAAGGAAGTATGAGTCGAGAGCCTGAACTGCATTCAACATGGTCAAGCCGCCAACCAGGGCGGCGAGTGTAGTGGATGATTGAATGGCGACCATCTGAAGTGTAGCGGCGTGTATATCTGATGGTGAAAATCTATCGAGAGTGGAGAAGTTTAGCACTGTAACCCTCTGGAAGTAACGCGATTATATGTACCTGTGCAAGAGGACTAGGGTGTGATCATCAATCATCCTTACAGACATCCGATGCACGGACCCGGGAAAGCTGGCAAGGACCCTGAACAAAAGGCCTCACAAAGGGCCTTTCTACCGAAGAAAGGGAACGGAGTTCTTCTCCGCTCGATGCCAAGACCAAGGTGCTTCAGAGTGCGCACAAAGTGATCGCTTCTCGGAACGGATCTGTACGAAATCAAGTTGAAAGGGGAGGTGCCAGTGCCGGGGGCGATGCCGGATGTCAAGCAGTCTCGGTATGTCGCCAGTACCGGGACCACCAGAGTATTCGTCGTCCGCCACGGACAATCCGTGGGACTAGAACCTTGCCATGTCGACATCTTCCCGGTATATTCATCCACGAGTAGCCAAGTGGGCCAACAGTCGCGTGAATTACGATGGCGGGGAGCATATCGGTCCGCTAGTACCGCCAGGTAGCGACTCTTGGAGTAGTAAGCGTGGCTTGCGACATATTGTCCAGTCTCCGACCGCATACGAATGAAAGATGCCCACCGATACCAATTGCAAACGACCTCAAGCATCTCCGTACTTGCAAGTTCATTTCTCATTTGATAGACTATTTCATGTCCATTTTATCATTTAATTTTTGTTCCGCGACGACGTTTTTCGTCTTTAATCCCATCGATCAGTTCCGCTTGCATTTACGCAGGCCCAAGAACCAAAACAACTCGAGCAGGAATATATACCTAATCACAGACGGCGCCAATCAGTCATTGTATTCCACTCGCGACTTTCCACCTCTGAACTCACCTGCAAAAAGTTCCTTCGGTCGTTCCACGGCAAATCGGTCGTAAAGTACTCTCCATTCATATCCACACGATCGTGCCCACCGAACCGCCTTTCATCGCTGTTGAGAATGATCTTGTATTTGCCAGGAGTATCAACGCCGACTCGGTAGTCGACAAAGGATTCACTCGGGTGGACTGGATAAGGGCGGTTAGTTGCGGAAGGACAGGATAGAGGGAACGACGTACAATTGAAGATGAAGAGCAGCCCGGCTCGTTCGAACACAAGCACCTTGTCGGTCTCGTTCTTCAAAGAGACAAACGCCTGAGAGTTTACCATGTCAGCTAAACCGGCCTCCAGAGCGCGTCCGCACTGCATACCTGAGGAGCCGACAACCACTTGTACTTTGTCTCCAGATTGTTCATCACCTTGTCAAATTCGTACAAGTACCTGTACCTGAGCAAAGGATCGTCGATCAGGTTGAATTGTCGTCGAGCGTGGAGGTAAGAATCGTTGTTTCCTTCTCGCGGGAAATCCATCCATCTGTACGTGTCGAGTGGGTAAGCTGCAGATCCATGGGGGAGATATGAGACCTACTCGGGGTGTCCGAATTCGTTACCCTCAAAGTTGAGATAGCCTTCACCTCCGAGGGTGTGGCAGACGAATCTATAGACCGAGGTCAGTCAAGCCTCGGCAATTATTTGCGACCAACCTACCGAATCATCTTGTGCAGGGCGAGACCTCGATCGATAACGGGCGTCATGGGCGACAAGTCGGACATGTTGGTATCTACGTCGGACCTATCATCAGTATTTTTCGCACTCGACGCCACTCGCACTCACACATCTCGGCATCCATCAACCAAAACGCCAACGTCTTGTCACCCACAAGTGCCTGATCATGACTCTCGGCATACGCAATACTCTTCTCCAAGTGCCTCCTATTCGTCAAGACATGCGCAATGTTTCCAATTTCCCACTGGTCGTCTGTTCCGTCCTTCAAGAGCTTGATCCACATGTCGGGAATGGCCATGGACAAGCGGTAGTCGAATCCGACGCCGCCTTCCTCGACCGGTCGGCAGAGGGCGGGCATGCCCGAGACGTCTTCTGCGATGGAGATGACGTTGGGGTAGAGCTCGTGGAGCATGTCGTTTGCCTGGGGATGGGAGGTTAGTATGGAAGAGGAGCGCATCGTCGGGGACTCACGAGCATCAAGTAGTTGACGGCTTCGAGGTCGACATCATCGCCAAAGTACTCGTGGTAGCCACCGGAGAACCCGACTCCCATTCCATGATGCTTGTACATCATACTAGTCACACCGTCAAACCTGAATCCATCAAACATGTACTCGTCCATGTAGAACCGGAGGTTGGAGAGCAAGAAGCGCAAGACTTCGTGGCTGCCATAGTTGAACAGTCTGCTGTCCCATAGTTCGTGTCGGCCTTTTCCGCCTTCGTGGAAGTAGCAGTTGTCGGTGCCGTCAAAGTAGTTGAGACTGCGGGAGATGGTTAGATATCGGGCCTCCTTTTTCCTGACACGGACTCACCCATCCTCGGCATTCTTACTCGCGTGGGAATGCACAACATCCAACAACACCGTCAAGCCCAACTCGTGCGCCCGATCAATCAAGCTCTTCAATTCTTCCGGTGTACCATACCTCGAACTGATGGCGAAAAAGGAAGTGATTTGGTACCCAAAGGAAGCATAGTAGGCGTGTTCCATGATGGCCATCATTTGGATGCAGTTGTATCCGAGTTCGGCGATTCGGGGCAGAACGTTGTCTCGGAATTCGACGTAGGTTCCTACCTTGGGATCCGGGGTGGAGATGCCGACTGCGCAAGGAAGGTTAGCCGTGCGCGATAGGACGCCTTTGGGAGACTCACCATGCGCCTCGTAGATCTTTAGACCTCCGTTTTGACCTTTTCCTCCGATAGGGGCTGGTCGGGGATGCTTGAACACGTACTGCTCCTGCTTTGGCGGGTTCCAAAACCTGGCGTCGTAGACGGGCGAGACGGAGAGGTCTTGGGTGACTCGCTTGATCCAGGGTGGGAGACGGTCGACTGTGGTTCCGTCTGGTTTGGTGAACGAGACCTGTGTAGGGAGATTAGCAGAGGTGGGGGAACGGGGAAAGGGGACGCACCTTGACCATCGAGTCGTGGGGGATCGCACAGGATCCGTTGGCGAGGGGAGGAACGTAGCATTCCCATACGCCGTATTCGTCCTTTTTCATCGGGTTTGCAGAGTGGTTCCAGTTGTCTGCGGGGGGAGGCGGGGGTTAGTGCGGAGTAGAGGAGAAGTGGAGAGGAGTCGAGCGGGAGCGTGTCGTGCGAGCAGTTGCAGCGGTCGAGTGATAGGGCTCGCGGCGCGTGTAAGCTGCGGTCGCGCTCTTGAGATTGTCTGCGGCGCAAACTATTCTCGCTGCGCTCGGGAGACAGAGTCGTAGCCTGCGGCGCAGACTATTCTCGCTGCGCTCGGGAGACAGAGTCGTAGCCTGCGGCGCTGACTGTTCTCGCTGCGCTCGGGAGACAGAGTCCTAGCCTGCGGCGCATACTAATCTCGTCCGTCCTACGACGGACTCGAGAGATTGTCTGCGACGCATA
>JANGFJ010000142.1:0-21001 GCA_025758675.1 Naganishia antarctica | reverse complement strand
CGCTCGGAGGACTCGAGCGCTTGTGATCTCGCCCGTCCTACGACGGACTCGGAAGAGATTGTCTGCGACGCATACTATTCTCGCTGCGCTCGGGAGACAGGATCGTAGCCTGCGGCGCATACTATTCTCGCTGCGCTCGGAGGACTATTCTCGCTTCGCTCGGGTTGTACTCGCTTCGCTCGGGAGAGTGTCTTCGCTCGGGAGAGTGTCTTCGCTCGTTCGCCTCGCTCGGCCTTCTTCGTCGCTCTGCTCGGCCTTCTTCGTCGCTCCGCTCCTCATCAGACCTCTCTCCGCTCCTCATCAGACCTCTCTCACTCACTAAAATCCCCAATCAACCTCGCGCCCACCACGCCCGGCGCCCACTCCCTATACGTCACCCCACCCCGCCCATCGACCACAAACCCCCTCTGCTCATACCCCCTCGAAAAGGTCTCATACCCCCCCTCACTCGACTGAATGTCGCGCTTCAACCTTGTAAACTGGTCATACCGATGCTTGATGGACCCCTTGAACGGTTCGAGCCAGGGGTCGAGTTGGACGATGGCGGTGCCTGTGCAGGGTTAGCCGGGGATGACGAGCACCACAACGGGGGGACGCACCATCGGTAGGAAGATGTTGAACAGTAGACATGATGCGTGGCCCTCCTCCAAAGGAGAAACGCATCCAGCGAATCCCTGCTGCAACTGCTATATACCAGGACATGCCACGCACGGGGCCGCGGAAGCAACCGTTCCTGGGGCGCCGGATGCAGGCGGAAGCAACGGACTGACGTCATGGCTGGAGCGGCTGGAGAAATCCAATAAGAAAGAGGGAGCGTCGATAGGGGTTGATTCAATGGACCGCTTCTTTCCACAGCGCAAGATGGCTTCCCCTTTGGATCAGACCGGACCGGTGGATGCTGTTACGGGCCAGGTCCATCGTTTTCACACCGTTGCGAGTACGCAGCCTGTTCAAGCGGGGCAGGGAGCGCCACCTCCGAGGCCACAGCCACGAAGGGTCCCGACGGCAGTCATCTCCCGTCCTGGGGAGCCCGACTCTCCTCAACCGACAGTCGTTGCCCCGCCCGACGCAAGACGTTCCGAGGCCGACATCACGCAACATGCCACGCATACCGTCCATGTACCGAACTCTACCACCTCTACGAACCAAACTTCCGTCGTACCCGCCACTCAAGCCCACGAAGCGCCCGAGCATGCGCTGCCTACCGCGCCAGATGTTCACCCAGACGAACAGGCGCGAGAGATTGAGCGTGTGGGGAGGGAGGAGCCCGGGTTGGTGGCTGCGCAGGTGGAGAAGAGTAAGGGTGATCGGAGGGAATTGAAGGGCATGGAGCCAAAGGGGACGGTCGTGCAGGGGATAGAGGATGACAAGTTGTGGGCTTTGTTGAGGAGGTTTGATGCGGTGAGCATAGATCCTGGTGGTTATGCGTGGCTTGGGCTGATGATGTGGGTGTGTAGGAAGTGAATCATACCCTTCTTTTAACGTCGCATAAACTCCCACCCTCGGAGCCAGATCTGCGTCGTTCCGTGCTCCCCCTCGTCCCGTTCAACTCGGACATCCTCAAAGCAAACATGGAACGCCTCTACGCAGGCGCAGGGGTAGGTCTCATCCGTTCCTTCAACGAAATCGCCCGCCTCCGCTCCTGGGCGCCAGAGGAAAAACGTCGAACGGCATACTACTGCGCCACCTACTTTTTCGCGTGGGCAATCGGGTTGGCCGTACCGAGTTTGATCTTGTTCATAATCACGTTGATCGTTCTTCCCGAGTCGAGGCATTGGTTTTTCCCGCCTGTGATGCCGTTGGCGGGACAGCCGCCGAGTGCTACGGATCCGACGAACCGGAAGGGGGATCAGAGTTTTTTTGGGGGCGTGGATAGTGCGGTCCAGCATCGGAGTAAGGCTGAGCAAGTGGAAGAGCAGGCGTGGGAGTTTAGGCAGCTGTGAGTCCATTTCCCCGACGGTTGTAACCCTGGACCTGAACTGACCCCCCCGCGCCTTGATGTAGGGCCGAGGCATTCGCGGTCAGGATCGCCGTCTCCAAAGGCGCTAAGACTAGAAACGCAGGAAACGCAACCGTAGGCGAGAAACAGTCGACATCGTCCCTCGAACCATCGGATGATTCGTCGTTTTCGGATTCAGACCTCGAGTTTGCTGATGCTCAAGATGTTGATTCGGGGCTTTATGCCGAGGGTGAACATCCGTCCGAGATTGCGCATCAGAGGCGGAGGCTTCGTCTTGCGCGGGGTGAGCGTAATGACGGGATGAGGGGAAAGGTTGTGAGGCGGAAGAAGGGGGGAAAGGAGATGAGTGAAAAGGAGAGGAAGGCGGCGGAGACAAAGGATGCAAAGGCGAAGCGGGATGCGATGATTAGGTGAGTTGCACAGGGCGGAGTTGAGGAGGTGGGAACGTGGCTGATTCGGTGGGAGGTTAGCAAGTATACAAAGGCTATGCAGGACGTTACGGGTGATATTGCGGATTTGTCGGAATGTCTCGCAAAGTAGGTTTCTTCGGCGGTTCGATCTCGCGCGTTGCTTATCCCTCCTGCAGCGCCCTCTCCCCACCGCGTCCGTATCCGCCCAATGTAGCTCGGTTTAAACTTGCAGGCGCAATCTTTGCGCCGCTGTTCATCTTGACAGCCATCGTCCCCGCTTGGATCTGGCACCGTGTCGCCAGTTTCTCACTTGGATTCGCGTTCTTCGGACAGCCGCTTATTGATCGTGGGGTGGCGTGGTTTGTAAAGGCCGTGCCTGATTGGAAGGAAAAGTTGGATTTGAGAAAGTGAGTTGATCGTCGTGTGGCCGGTGATGGGTGCTGATGAATTTGACGGGTAGCTCGTTGTTGTCTGGTGTGCCGACGAATGATCAGCTTGTGCTTCACTTGTTGCGGGTCGGTGAACGGATGAATCATCCCCTTCCGCGACCTCCGCCCCCGCCCTTGGCCGGAACACCAAAGGAAGCCGTAAGTCGCGCCCCTCTCTGTTAATATCTCCGCTGACTCCTTCCACCGCAGATCAAGGACACGGGCCCCGACCCGGACGCCGAACTCGTCGACGAGAATGGAAACGCTATCGACGTGGACGACTTGAGCACAAAGGACAAGATTGCGCACAAGAGCAAGAGCAAGCTTTTGAATAGTTTCAAGGCTGTTTCGAAGCGGGTTGCAGCGATCGGGGCGGATGTTACGGTTGATGGGGTGAGGAAAAAGGTGGGTTGCGGGTCGTGATGGTGGTGGTGGTGAGAGGGAGCTGACCCTGCGCGTAGGTCGGCACAAAGGTCGATCGTGTCGTTTTCGGCGAGGCGTTAAAGGACGATGGGGACGATGAATGCAAGTATCGCTTGAATCGTTACTTTTCCTCCTGCGGCTGACCACCTCACCCACAGCCTACCCCTGTACCCTCCGAAACAAGCCAGGCCATATCGTCATTCGCCCGCTCAGCGTCTACGGACCCGCCAGCATCATCTTTGAACCTCTTGTCGGATCGCCTCTGTTTGAACGCAACATTGACGACATTGTCGAGATCAAAAAGGGCGGCGTGTCCATGCCCCGTGCCGTTCTCGGCTGGGCATCTGGAGCGGACATTGAAAGTCAGACATTGCTCATTCGACTCAAGAATGATTTCGAAAAGCAGGTGACCGAGATTGCAAAGGAAGTCAAGGGGATGCAGGCGCAGGATGGGGAGATTTACGAGTTGAATCAGGTGGTCAGGAGGGAACAGTTGTTTAACCGGTTGATTGCGATGGGTAATCAGCGATGGGAGAGCTTGTAATGACCCGGAAGGGATGTTGTGGAAAGTGTGTGTCGATACACGGGCAGTGAATATGAATATGATGCGAATTGCAACGGCTCTCTTTCGACGAATGCGGGATGCGGGTGAAGGGGCAGGTGCCGCCCTCCGTCGTATGAGCACCACTACTTGGCTGAACCACTGCCATTCGCATTACGCGCCCAGAAGAAGATGCTTATCGACTCCAGATAAAAGAGGACTTGTGCCATCCATGTGCCCTCATTTGCGTGTCATGTGACTGGTCAAGCCGAGACGCGCCCCGTGCAACGCGTCTTGATAATCTCGGTTCGTCAGTCCTGTACAGGAGGATGACTTGATTCTTCTGCAGCGAGCTACCTGTCATTTCCGTCATATAACGCTGGCTACAGGCATTTCACATCCCCTGACCTACTCCATACCTGTGCATACCCAGCCGATACCCACTCGAATCCCAGGTTAGTCTCACGCGATACCTCACAATCCACAGGTGCTGACAGACGAAATCCTCACCACTCTAGAACCCGCTTCATCATGGCAGACAACAAAGAATACCTCTACCATGTCATGCGCCGTACCGAAGATCCCCGCATGTACCGCAATACGACCGAGATCTCTTCCTCCTGGCCGACGTACCGAGACGCACGAGATGCAGCAAAAGACGAACTCTCTCAATGGGATCGAGACTTTTGGGAGGAATTCAACGTGACGCCTGAAGGCGCAGCTGATTACGACAGCGACGATGAAGAGGAGGACAGCGACGGGAACGAGAGGGAAGGGGTCAAAGTTTATGATGACAGCGAGGGGTTTTTGATTGAAGCGAGTTCTTCAGAGGGAGAGATGTTTACGGTGTGGATCGAGAAGAAGGAAGTGTCGGGAAAGACGAAGAGTGCGACCAAGCCCGTGGCCTCGACTTCCGCCGTTTCTGAAGCTGTCGAGGTGCCGCCGGAGAGGATCACACTTTCTCCCATGATGGACCAGCGCCTGTCACCCGCAGACCCCCTTCTTCCAGCATCGAGCTTTTCAAAACCCGCGCAATCCGCCACCTCCGCTGTCAGACGGAAGCCAACAGGGGACCCCCATGAAAAGGCGGTCTACAGAGTCATGCAGTGGGAACAGGACAATCACAACGGCGGAGCGGAAGACACGACGATCAAAAGCACTTGGGATACGTACGAACAGGCCAAAAACGCTGCGAGACGGGTTCTGTTGGACCAGTGGGAGAGGAACTGGTTCGAGCAGTATCAAGAGGAAGATGTGGCGGACGAGTCAGGAGGCTTCGAGGTTTGGGCGCAGTGTCCTGAAGGGGAAGTGATGAGGGTGTACATTGAGGAACAACCGATTGCGATCGCGCCTCATACACCGATTACCAAGTCGATGTACACCATCGTTACGAAAACCGCTGGGTCGGGCGACGAGCTACTGCAAGACGCCGTGTTTGAATCTATCTTGGATGCCAACAAGAGCGCACGAGCGTTACTGGTGTACGATCTTTCCGAAAATCAGTATCCGAATCCGAAGGAAAAGCAAGAACAGCATCAGGACACGGTGGCCAAGACTCTACGCAACCTCAAAGAACAGAATAGAGACTCGCAAGATAAGCTGTATACGGGTTCGACGGACGATGTGTCGGTAGAAGTCAGGAAGATGAAGGTCATGCCGTCGATGACTCGTGGCAAGGCTACTCAGCCAACATGGAATGACGGAACAGCAAAACGACGAGCCGAGCCGATTACGGATATCGCGAAGCGACCGGGGAAGAAACAGAAGACGGCTCGAGCGGAAGAAGAGAGTGATGATGAAGTCATTTGGTTGTAGAGTGACGTCGCGCCGGCGCGGCGTATTCTAGCTCCATGGGGGTCAAGTGTCTTGTACAGTATGGACTCGTTGGATCCATTATCCTGCAACACTGTCACCTATGCCTTATTCAAGATCCATGGAGGATAAATCTGGCGTATAGCGAATCGATTGGTTATGGCTGTTAAGGAATTACACGAGCCTACGGCATATACGCCCGAACCGTGTATGTTATACAATTTCAACTTCGCTCCAAGGGTTGCACAATACTTGGTCGCCTGGGTACAAGTGCAGCATCTGATGACTAAAAAAGGATCTGGGACTGTGGCCGCGCTACTGTAGTATGATATCACTCCGCATTCCTATCTGCAAGAGACTTTGCTTTCAAGCTCTGCCAATTGCAGTACCTTGAGTCGACAAGAAACGCGACCAAGACCGCATACCCGACCTCGAGCAAAAATGGGGTTCGAATTATGTTTAACCATGGCCAAGACTACTCGCTGCTCTATCAACTCAGCACACTCAGCCTTGAATAACGGTGTGAGGCAGCTTCTCTTTCGCAACGCTTCCCAAATTCGCACTACTCCAAGTAGTGCTGCAAAGGAGTACGAGTACCAGACTCGTAATACCCGTTTTGCAGCATTAACTCCAAGCAAGCAAGACTCAAGCGCAATTCCGCGTTGCGTCGCCTTTGCATCGCCCCTGTATAAGCTCAATATATTCTCAATGACCACTTGCTGACGAGTCACATATGAGGAGCCGTCGCTGGGGTGGTCTCTCACATCGCAGAAGGGAGGATGTCGTTTGGACCGGGCGCAACTTACAATTGCAGCGACCTCACACGGGCTCAGAGTGCCGGAACGACTGGAGAAACCGATGTCGAGACTACCAAAGGTGATTCCCACTGAGACCGAGCGTCCCCAAACAGACCTTGCCTCGAGGGAAGCATCTCAGGCTGCAATACATCGCAAAGCAGACTTTCAGTGGTTATTGGAGACAGCTCACTGATTTGAAGGTACCTGGAGGATACTGCTACGCTCATTTGTGAGTGGTGTACCCGAGAAGGGCGCTGTTAAACAATCACTGTGACTATCTTCAGGCTTGAACAGTGACTATATCATATCTACTTCTCTACCATTCACAGAGTTCGCTTCTATAACAAATTCTACAAGCAGTCGAACACTCCAGGGGCGTAATACTGTCCAACAATCATCTCATCACCCGGCCCGGAGATGTCCCAGCGCTTGAGTATCTCACAACACTGTAAGATAGTCGCTTATGGTGTCCTGACGTCTCACCCCCCTTCTAAATTCTCTTCTTCGTCGTCGTCGCTGCCATGACGTTTGCAGAGCGCTACACGTAACCCCCAATGCAACACTCGCTATGAAAGCTCCACCAGCCTGAAGTAGATCCGACGGGCCACAGCCTCCCAGAGCTGGAGCGGTTGGAGGAAGAACAAGCCCATGATGATCGTTCCCCGCTGGTAGCGAATCGACGTAGTCCGGCTGGACTTGATGAGGTGGGCCGGAAGCCTTGTGGTTCAAGCCCGGGTTGTCATCCTCTGTAGCCACGGCAGTCACTCTTGATGCGGCATCGTGGGAATCGACTTTCGAGGACTGACTTGGATCTGCGTGAAAGCTTCCTCTTTCCATTAACTTGCGCACCACGTCGTCGGTCGTGGAGGTCACCTCGGCTCCCGCATTTGAAGATCGAAGGGTTGGACACGCGGAATGTTGGAGAACCGCCGTAGGGGAGGAGCTAGAGGGGGTGACAGTAATAGTGATGAAGCTCATTGATGGGAAAGGAGGCGAGTTTGAAGAATTTGACGCAGGACTGAAACTCGTATATACGTTGCAGTTGTGAAACAGATACCGACCGCAACCAGCCTGTAAATTGATCGCTTATTGATTGTTTGTATACTAGTCGGTTTATGCGAACGCCACTGCCTGGGTAAAGGGTACTCACAGGATGAACCATGCTGGTTCCCTCGACGAATTTCGCACTCCATTGAGTCTAGGATTATCTGAATGGTGGAGGGAGTAATTCAAAAGCGTGACGTCGTTCCTTTAAAGTCTAGGATGCAGCAGCGATGTCTGAAAGGAGAAGTGGCAGGGCGATCCAGAGGGCCAGCAAGCGCTCCGAAAGAACCATGATGTCGGAAACGGGATGCAGCGACGAGGCCATCAGGTCGAGGAGGAGGTTTCTACTTTCGAAGCTTGAAGGTGTCTTGCCCAGAGTTGGTCGTTCTCCGCGGAACAAGGATGAAACGCGACGTGGAGATCGAGGAGTGAATGACGAAGACAGGAAACGAGTATGCATATGAGCGTTTGCACTGGCGGTTGAACCGGTACATTGCCTAGTTGCTCCAGTGCAGTCATCCGTTCGTTCACGGGAATACCGCAATATTCTCCTCCGGCAACATGGCATCGCGAAAACACCGGTATGCCGTGGACCCGTCCCTGGTGTCTCGTCCTGATCCCGTTCAACAGACCTCATATGGTCAGCCCTCGCAATACGACCAGCAGCAAGGTCACGGTCATCAGCAAGGATACGGACAGCCTCAGCAGTACCCTCAACAAGCAGCTCCGCAGGGTACTTACGATGTTCAGAAACCCAGAGAGCGGATTTGGGCTGATGAGCTTATACCGCCTCCGGCTCCGTTTGCACCTTTGACGACACCGCCGCAGGTTTACCCATCTTCGACGGCGCCGCTTCCACCGGCCAACCACATTCCTCAGCCACCGCATGCAGCTGGTCCATCCCTCCGGGGTCCGAAACCGAGGATAGATCCAAGCCAGGTTCCGAGTGCGGTTGATATGGCAGAGATGGACCAGAATCTCTACGACCAGGAGGATTTCGAGAGCTGTAACACCAAGGGGTTGGTGCCTCTGGGAACGACAGACTATAGAGGTATCGATCAAGGTGAGTATCAGTCGACTTTCGCACGACAATTATCGCTAAACGCTGCTGTTCCGGCGCAGGCAACTCGTTACCGCGGTATATCCGAAGTTCCTTGACCCACGTCCCCGCTACCAACTCGTTGCTGGAAACGTCGCAATTACCATTCGGAGTGATCATCAGCCCTTTTGCGAATCCGAGATACGATGAGGACCCGATACCCTATGTAACCGACTTTTTGAATCAAAACGCTTCTTTGGATGCTGGAGCGTCCTCATTTGGCGGACCACCGCGATGCGGAAAGTGCAGAGGGTATATTAACCCTTGGTGCAAATGGATAGATGGAGGACAAAAGTGGCAGTGCAATCTCTGCAACAGCACAAATCCAGGTGAGTCGTCAAAAGTGGCTTTCGAGTACATTGCTCATTCTGCCTCTTCGTAGTCTCGCAGTCCTATTTCTCCCATCTGGACAGCTACGGCAATCGAATGGACCTAGAATCCCGTCCTGAACTCCGATATGGAACCGTCGACTTTTCCGTTCCCAAAGCATACTGGGCAAACAACCCTTCGTCTCTCCTCGACACGTCCGGTCTATCCACCGTCTCCGCCGATCTCCTCACATCGCTGAATGAAGCTGTCGACGCAGCAGCTACGGCAGCAACGGGGTCTCAAGTTCATTTGACGATCGCACCAACAGAGGCCAAGGGGAAAAAGGGCAAGGGTGCGCAAGTCAGTGATGAAGACCAGAATGTTCGACCACCTTTGCCTATCGGTCGGGTATTCGTTGTCGACGTCTCGTGGAGCGCCGTGCGGTCCGGAATGCTGTACACTGTTTGTCAGGGGATCAAGCAGGCGCTTTATGGACCCGATGTCGATGAGGATCAGGAGGGCCAGGAGGGCCAGGATGATGTTGAACACCAGACACCGCCCGGAAGAGTTGCGATCGTCACGTTTGATCGGGCCGTTCAGTTCTACAATCTATCAGTGAGTTTGGCTTGTCTTCGCCATCTTTCGGCTTGGCTCACGCTCGCATCTGTTCCAGCATGAGATCGAAAAGGCGCAGATGATGGTGTGTCCCGACGTGGATGACGTATTCCTGCCTCTTGCACGAGGATATCTGGTCGATCCCATGCAGTCCAAGTATGTGGGAAAGTTCTTGATGGCGGCTGGCAAAGCTTTCAACTGACTCCATCGCTGTAGGACCCAAATTACAGGATTGTTGGAACTGCTGCCAAGGTTATATCAGGAAACGCAATACGGTGAAGTCGCGTTGGGTGCGGCCGTCAAAGGGGCTCTAGCTGGATTAGTACGTAATTCGCGTCATAAATGAGCAGCCAGTCTCTGACCGGAATCCATTTGCAGTCTGGCTGTGGCGGTCAGATCTGTGTCTTCTTGTCGTCGTTGCCAAACTGGGGTCCCGGCGCGTTGAAGACGCGAGAGGATCCTCTGCTATACGGCACTGACAAGGAAAAGTCGCTCTATTCTCCAGCAATCCCTTTCTGGCGGAATACTGCCGAGGAGTTGGCAGAGGCTGGTGTGGGAGTCAACACATTCTTGTTCCCCGAGCGATACATTGATGCTGCTTCCGTCGGTTAGTGCATTACGGGCGATTTGCGAGGGAAATTGCATTGCTTACTTACTGCCTTGCTTTAGGGATACTTTCTACGGTAACTGGAGGCAGTGTCTTCTTCCATCCTCGATTTGATGCCGCCAGGGATCGCCCCCGGGTCAACGAGGAGATCCAAAGAGTGCTGGTGCGGGATATCGCATACAACGTGGCTATCCGTATCCGATGTTCAAATGGTACGTATGGCTTCAAAGCCCGCGCGCAAGCATTCTAACCTGGAATTGTCGCTTCTAGGACTTCGAGTGCAGAACCACATTGGAAATTTCCATCAGCGGTCGCTCACTGATTTGGAAGCCGGTACGATGGATCCTGAGCAATCGCTCGGAGCTGTCCTGCGGCATGATGGCAAACTCGATGAGCGGTCAATGGCTTTCATTCAGGCTGCTATACTATACACGAGTGCGAGCGGAGAACGTAGAGTTCGAACGATGAACCTGTCATTCCAAATCACCAATCACATCGGCAACCTGTTCAAGTTCTCCGACTTTGATACGGGTATGGCGCTGTTATACAAGGACGGTGAGGGGTCTGATTGTATCTGAAAAGACCTTTACCTAAATGTTGTTCCTCTAGCCGTGACTCAAGCTCTAACCAAAAACTTGAGCGACGTGAGGCGAGGCTTGACGGAGCGGTGTGTTCGTGTTATGTCAATGTATCGTAAACACGTTGCAGTTCCGACGAGTATGGGCCAGGTAAGTGACTTGCGAAAAACAACTTAAAAGGTGGGACTGATTTCTCCCTCCACTCGAGTAGCTGGTACTGCCCGAAGCCTACAAGCTTATGCCTATGTACACCCTTTCCATCATTAAAAGCAAAGCACTGAAGGGAGGCCAGGTGGCCGCAGACGTGCGCTCGCTCTACATCCGCTCAGTCCGGTCCATGTCTTTCCCGCAAATCATGATCAACCTGTACCCGCGTATGTTTGGAGTTCACGATCTGCCGGAAACCGTAGGATATCTCGGAGACAATGGTCGGCTGGAAATGCCTCGATATATGCGGATCTCACACTCCTACATGATGGCCGATGGCGCATATATGCTCAGTAAGTGGAGAGGGAGACTTATGCCAATCACCACTGAATACTCACTTGCTCCTGCAGTAAATGGGGAAGTGGCGATGTTATGGCTTGGACATGCCGTCTCCCCGCAGATCATCAACGACCTCTATGCAGTTGAAAACCTGGAGGACATAGATATCAGAATCGTGAGTCTACTATCATATCCCAGCAGTACTTGCTTTGCTAACATCGTCGTTTTAGACGCAACTTCCCAAATTGCCCAGCTACCTGTCAACACAGCTGCGTAATCTGATTGCCCATCATGAGCGGGTTCTTGGACATCAACTACCGGTCATCGTTGCCCGACAGAACTTAGACGGAACAGAGATAGAGTTTGCCAACATGTTGTTCGAGGACGCAAACAATGACGCATATTCTTACATAGACTGTGAGTCAATGGTGGTCAAAACCGTTTAGGGAAAGTCCTGGCTGAATCCTTTGACACGCAGACTTGATGTCGGTGCATAAGAGTGTAACAGAGGAGATCAGCGGAGCAAGCTCGGGACAGGGTTGGAAGGCGCCTTGGTCCTGATAACACACAAAAGATCGATGTGCATACAACTATACATTTATTCAATACATAACAACATGCCTTATCTCCTCACAATCATGCCCACCATTCACCTTCGACGGCGTTCTCCTTGCGCGTCCGCACAGACTGTGCAGGCACCTGTGCTCTAGGCTCCTTGTTGCCGCCTTTTCCATGGTATTTGACGACTGTGCTCAGACCACTACTTATGCCCTTACGTCCGCCGCCGGGAAAGCTCTCGTCCGCCGTCTTCTTCTTCTTGCTCTTTGGCGCCTCTCCATCTACCTCTTCGTCTTCAGATCCCGCATCGTGCTCTTGCTTTCTCTTGCCGGAGGTCTTGATCCTGAATGCTTCTGTTGTTTTGCGGACGAGCGCTTCCCATTCGGTCATGTGCAAGCGGTATAGAGCCATCGTTGCTCGAGCGTCGGTGACCTGTCGAGCGCAAGTCAGCGGACGTAACATGACGAGCGGACGTGATGCTTACCGAACTATGCGCACCCGACTGAATCTTGAGCCCCAATTCCAACTCTGTCAATTTCTTCAGTCCTGGCTTCTTGGTCTTTGCCACCTCCCGCAAAGTCTTGAATGTTTGAGTGTCCCGTAACAGCGGAGAGGGATGTGACAGCAGCAAAGCCTTGGTATCGTTTTCGACGGCATGACCGATCAAGATCTTTCCCTCGACAATTTCCGCCACCTCCTTTTGCACCACCTCAAACGACTTGGCATCAATCATGTCGCTCGCACGAACACCACTGACCCAGGTTCGCCAGTCTGTCACCCTCTCTTTTGGTTTGACAAAGCTGTCGACGAGGATGTGGCCATGGTAGTTGACAAGGGAGACTCGTGCGAGAACGGATTGGGAGCCGTTGGGACCTGTTCCGACCATTTCGCAATCGATGGCCATGCTGTGGGAGGCGGTAGTTAGCGGCAACATTTCGGAAACCATCAATTGTAACAACGTACTAGTTCCCGGGGCTACGAATAATGCGAGAGATAAGAATCAGCCATCATCGTCGGGTCCCTGATATTTATTCACCCACACTTTCTGTGCTTCTCGTGTCAATGGATTCAGACCGCCAACAAGACCACGCAGCTCCTGCACCAACGCGTTGCTTTCTTTCCCCTCCGGTATCGGGCCCATTACAACGCCTGTATCTCCTGGCAGAGGTTTTGCGATATACGACCTGTGAGGGTCATCCAATCAGTATCAAGGGGAAAGGAGATCACAGCGCGTTATGGATCTGCGCCTCACCTTTTCCACGGGGGGAGTTGGGATTCGTCCTTTTCTTTTCCTTTCCACTTGGACGCCGTCGGAGCTTTTGCGGCTTCTGTGGCAGAGCCGGACCCGCGGACTCGGGAGGCGTACGCTGCTAGACCCATCGCTTTTGCCTTTCCCGATCGAGACCCGTTTGCGTCTTTTGCGAATTTGGGATTCGTTTCCTTTTGCTTCACATCTTTGGGAAGAGTCTGAGGAAGGGGATCAGTAAGCACATAACGATGAGAAGGTCGCCTCAGACTCACCTTCTGTAGCTGAGCCCAGTTGCTGCTCGCCATAGTCGGGGATGATGCCATGACTTCGGGTTTCTTTGCGACTTGATCTGCAGGAGTTGCAAGCGGCTTGACGTGAGTGCTGATGGAGTTGAGGATCCGTTGGTACAATGGTCTCATGGAGCAGTGGTCGACTGCTTTCGGGCCTTGAGCGTTGGAGATAGCAGTCTTATCCAGCTGAACGATGCACTCGACCGCTCGGCGTTGTTCGTCGAGACAAAATGCAACATTCCCAAAATTAGCTTCCATCCGGACCACAAAGTAAACATCAAGCAACTCTTTTCGTGGTCTTCATTCAACTGGTCTTCATCTCCTTGCATCGCTATGTTCTGCTTCGACGCACCTACAGTTTTCCACGGTACATGCCTCGGCCCCGCTTGGTCTATTCCCTCGACGTCGACGAACGCTCTCTCCAACGGACGCTCCATCCCGGCAGTCATGGTTGGTCGACGACTCGCCCGATCGCTCGTTGAGGCTCGAAGGGAAGGTAGAAAACGCTTGACGCCATGAAGGCGGTGCAGACTGCGCACTGGCTTTCTGCTGGAGGTACGTGACTGCCGGACAGGGATTTCCGCGCCCTGAAGCTTGCGTGCTCGTCGACCGGGGACCCTCATTTGTTTGCGGCTTGGACGAAAGTGAGGGCGAAAGGAGGGGTAGAGGGAGACAACAGCGGATGTACGTTGAGTATATAACCCTAGGGTTCCCTCTCGCCTTCCGACTCGTGCTCCTATGTATGACCGGTCAATATTTACATCAAGATCACGATCTGCTATCCAATCGATACCGACACGTAAACCGACTGGACAAAGAGACCGTAACGACTCTCGAAAGCAGACACGATGACGAGCCTTCAGACGACTTTTCAAACTAGGGGGTGTACTATGGTGTCATCTGCATCTAACGTTCCTTACTCTCCCACTTCGAAGGCAACTGGTGCATCAACTGCACAGACCACGCCCACCAACGCAGGCGATCAGTACTCGGACGCTGCGGAGTATGCCTCGAAGTTCGCATCACAGGACACTGGGAAGTACACTACGGAACCCTCTGAGGCCTTGCCTCCCCGGGCACATGCTCGCGATTTCAGATTGGGGCGAGGAGCGAAGGTGTATATCCGCCGCGGGGAAAAAGATTGTGATGACAGGCACAATATGTTCAAGGATGAAGGAATTCGCGGAGCTATCGAGAAAATCATCAGGCGAGAGACGGCTGGAGAAGACGACAGCTCCGATAAGCCCGCCGATTCCAGTGCATTCACTCGGATACTTGATGGCATCAAGGATTTACTGGCTAAATCGTTCGGATTGGTCGTCTTCGGTGTGTTTACGGTACTCAAAGACATCAGTACAACGGTACTCGACCTAGGCAATGTCAACCCGAGTTGGCAACACTGGCAAAGCTACCTCCGAACAATATTGATCGAGTATGGAGCGGTTTGGCTTGTGGTGTATTGCAAGCGTATCTGTGACCCTCCTCCGCATCCTGTCGCCTCGAATGGACCTCGCGGAGATGATGTGGAACTCCGTGACTGGGTGACGGTTACATCAAGTGACCAAGGAACATCAAATAGACCGCGGACGCAATCCGATGATCCGCAGCGCTGAAAATGCGGTCTGATGCGGAAAACGAATCATCTGGAACTGTACGCCTCCATCGTGCACGTTTTCTCCTTGTGTCGAGTCTCGACTATTATGTTGCCTGAATCATTGATGTACCGCCTGAGATGTCGAGGTAGGTTCAAGGTCTTGTAACGTATTTCTATAGTTATATACAATCGGTAGCAATTTGGTCAAGCTTTACAACTATCCTTTGGGAGTATCATCTGCTACAGCTAGCTAGCAGGAGCCCCTTCCTTACCTTCGTTACACCGCGTTCGAGTTCCCGTCTATCATCTATGTTCACCATCTCCACAATTAGAGCGGATATCTAGGTATCATGGACCAATGACTGTCAGATAAGTTCTGGTCATTCGCGACTCCTATGACTAACCTGAATGACAGATTCTGCTTATCAGTGAGGTCCATGAAAGCCTTGTCCACCTTGTGCGTGAGCTTGGTACCGTCTTCCAGGACTTCGTCGACATATCCGTATTCATCGTCTTCGCTCTGTGAATTCGCATCCGCATACCGTCCAAGAGTAAGTGGATATCCAGACAAGAAGAAGATTCGAGACTGGACTCACTCCGCTTTCTGCTTGAAGCATATCTCGCTGCTTGTTCTCATACGCCAATCGCCATCGGATACCAAGCATCATTACCACGCAAATCGAGTAGCAGATGATGATCACGGTCCAAGGTACCCGGTTTCTCGGCTTGTATTTGTCGAGCCACCTACAAGACCCAGATACTGTTTAAGGACATGCGATGCAAACAAGCTCCGAAGCACTCACATCAGAGGCGCAAGAAGATTGCCCAAACAGTAACCGATTAAGAAGGCTGCGTTTGTTGTAGTCTATATTATCAAGTACAGGATAAGCTGTTTTTCCGCGATGCCGCGTTTTTTTGGGCAACTGTCACCCCGTACCTTTTTGGTGTGACCGGTGACACAGCTGTTCACCCAGGCCAGCGCAATTACGAACCCGGACGTCCCTATACCAGTTATATACAGGGAGACCAGGATACCGGCTTTGTTGCTGTATGGGATTGTCACAATGAGAATCGACCCGATGACGTTGGGCACAAGCCACGCTGCGCCGATGTATCCTCGGTGGTTCGGCCATCTTTTGAGGGCCAACGTGCTTGTCCAGATCGTTACAATCTCTACCACGCCTGAAACGCATCCCAGCAGTGTTGTCTGCCAAGTTTCGTATCCCTGCAGACCGAGAAGATGTGCATGCATGAGAAGAGTTCGAGTCTCGCTGGCAAAGCGACTCACGAGACTCTTGATGATGAGACTGTTTTGGTTAGTCAAACTATTGGGGACGTTGTCGACAGCAGCAAGTAGCGCAAAAGCCCACAGCTTCCAGTCGAGGAGCGCTTCGATGAACCTGCGAGATGATATGCAAGTCAGACCTTGCGAATGCGTATGTTATACCAGGAAAAACTTGCTGCTCCTTTTTCCAAGTCTATAGCGGTGCTCGTATGTCGGTAAGCTGATCGATGTTTCAGCACGAGGCGAGGCATACCTTGTTTTCGACACCGGCCTTGTTTTCCCGAATCCTTGCAATCGCCCTGATTGTAACGATAATGTTGGCTTAATGCGCTTCTGTTTAATCGAGGAGCGACGTACATTACTCTTTCGTCCTCGGTCAAGAACTTGGCGGTCACGGGAGAATCGGGGAACCAGATCCAATACGCTATCGCGACAACGATGGTCATTCCGCCGGTCAAGAGGAAAAACACTCGCCAGGGCTTGAACGTGCTGTCCAATCCGATTTGCAGTACGGCGAACGAGAGCAGGCCAGAGACGATTTGCGCGGCACCGTTACACAGGAACCAGTACCCGCATCTTATTGCTTGCTCCGAGGTGGTGTAGAAAGCGCTCGTTCTGCACCCATACGCAAGCCGTCAATGAGGATGTTTGACTGGAAGGGAGGGTGGGTTGCGCTTACATGATCATAAAGCCGGCCGTGATACTGCCCTCGCACATTCCCAGCCCTACTCGGAGGATGGCAAGACCAGCAAAGTTCTGGCAGGCTGCGAAACAGCAAAGGAAGATAGCCCAAAGGGTGACGTTCAAGCTCTGTGAGACGAAAATGGTTAATACGGTGTGTGATAACCATCTGTCACTGTGGAGAGATGTAACTGACCATCCACTTGCCAACGGGGAAGCGTTGTAAAGCCCAATTTTGAGGATATTCGAAGACCAGATACGCGATATAGAAGAGTGAACTGTTCGGGAAGATTATCAGCAACGAAGAATCGAGCAGGGCTAGGGTGAGGGTTGGCCTTACCCGAGCAAGTTGTACTGGGTGGTCGTCAAGTGAGTGTCGGTCTTGATGCCCAAAATTGACGAACTACCTAGAGTCGTCTTGTCGACAAACTGCATGGCGTATAATACCATCATTAGAGGGAGGAGGTGTCGGTCGATCTTGCGGAGTAGCTTTTTGGCCGCTACGGGATCGAGTTCATGTCCAACTGCTTTCGCTGCTAGAGCTGCGGCGGCATCGACTGTCAAAATAAACGAGGTGTCTGTCGTCAGCGGGAGTGACGCCCGGGAAGCAGTCCTGGGCTAACCTTGGTTTGCATTGGCATGAAGTTCGTGCCCCCTGACAGGCTCTTTTCGATCGAAATTGAGTTCATCCACAGCTACGACGTTGGTTCTAGTTCCGACATTCTCCCCCTTGACGTCGCCCTCTTTTTCGTTGACGTCGGACTCTCGTTGCATGTTGGTTCGTAGTCGTATGCGAAAAGTGACAGGGCCAAAATGACGGATTCCTTACCGTTGGCTGTATATAAGACGGATACCCGAAACCGCCGGGAAATGTACTAAGTGTTCCAGAGGCAAGGGTCATCAGCCGAACCGTCCCGAGATAGCGAGCTTGTCGTCTGCACTCGGTGAGATACGAACCATAGCTATTCCGTCATCTTCAGCTCGGTCGGTCGGCAGGGTTGACTTCTTATCTGCTCCACTTTGAAGCACCTTGTGAAGCAGCTGGTGAAACTGAGAAGCTCTTGGTGATAAGCTAGAACGCCGCCCTAGCAGCAATTAATATCGGCGAGATAGGCAGGTACGGCCAAGCGTGCTGATTCTGCTTCTGATCAGATCGGATCCTTTGTCCGGCTTGTTGGCCAGCAAACTGTCCGGCATCAAGATTGAGGAACACCTGAGGGACCTGCAATGGATACCGATAGACAGCTCGCACCTCGATAGACTACTTTAGGAGGATACCGACGAGATGTATTTTTGGCTCGCATTATCTCGCGCTAATGTTGATATCTGTATTGTATATCTGTCCGCTATCTACCCGTCGATTAGCGCGTTTTAGGGCACGCAGACTCGCGAAATTCACATTGCCAGAGCCAAAACGCGCGACTGGAGCGAGATGAGTGGATGGATCTAGAGACTGTATTCTCGCGGCATAGACTGCAGATCCGCGGCGGTACTTGTATACTCTCCTGACATATGGGGATCGAATGACACTGTGGAGAGTGTGAGGCGCGCGTATGCCGCTGGTCGTCCAGCGGCTTTGACGCTGGTCGTGTTCAGCGTCAAAATCCAACAGTCATCAATCCGCCAGTTCAAGGATCGCTTTTCATGACCGGCGACATATCCGCTGAACTACGTGGAGGGGCCCAGCGTTGTACATGAGAAACGCTGTGAGCTCTAGTCGGTTGTAGTCAATTGATCCGCGTCTCAGTCGCTGTGCATGTGCTATAATCGTGGAGGCTGCTCCCTCGATCCTTTTCATTTGCGATCAATAATGAATCACATATCATACCTGTCGCACTCATTCCTCTCGATTTCCTATTCACACTAGTCCCAAACCTCGCTCTTTCGCACTCAACGAGAACACCTCCGATACCACCACAGTTTCAACTCGAGCGCGCGTTGCTTTCACTGTCACCACTGCACATAAATTACTACTTGGTCTGAACTCTGAAAGGTTTTAAATGCGGGATGCATACATTTCACCACCGAGAAGCGGATCCTCGGTGTCCTCTACCGCGTGCATCTGCTGTAAGACCCCTTCCGGGATACCACCTTCTACTTGTAAAGTCCGTAAGGCCTCGGTCGCGTCGTTCAAATCGTAATAGTTGGCATCCTCTTCTTCGAGCAACTTCGCCTCAGCGGCTTCTTTCGCCAACTGAGCCTTGCGTCGCTCTGACAGCTCGACACCCTCAAGACCATATCTCGATCGGCCCGAAGGCTCACCGGTGTCATCCTCGCCCTCCTCTTCTCCGTTGTCGGAGTGATGAGCGACGGCATACAGGTCCAGCAATAGACCGCCCCGCTGATCGTAACGGATGATAGGAGAAACAAGCAATGGCATAACTTGGTCCGAGGCTCTGGCGGTGTCGAGTAATCTCCGAGCATATTTCGCATATGCCCTTGGTCGTTTGAGCCCGTCTCTGTAGAATGGGTTTCAACGGTAACATACAGCAATCGATTGGTCAGTTATTACGATTGTTGAACCTGGAAAACTGTCTCGCGCCATACCGTACATTCGTCATTGTTCGTATCAAGAGCTCCTTCATCGGCCACTCATTTTTGAAGCGTGATGTTCCTAACACTATTCTCCCTAGGCCACGTATACGTGGCCCTACATTTGATTTATAAATCAGTTCTCGATTCTCGGGCGCGGGCGCTACTGACATTTGATTTATAAATCAGTTCTCGATTCTCGGGCGCTACTGACATCTGATTTATAAATCAGTTCTCGATTCTCGGGCGCTACTGACATTTGATTTATAAATCAGTTCTCGATTCTCGGGTGCTACTGACATTTGCGTTATAAATCAGTTCTCGAAACGGGTGTCAACTGCGCCACCGTTGAGTCGGACGGTAGCTCTCGATTAACAGTGGGCATCACCATAATATAAATTTCGCCCCTTTCTTCATGGAGGTCACAGCTCTAGGTTTTTCCTCTTCCTCGTTGACCAAGTACCCGTAGCCCGATGGACTTCACGCCCACCCAACCGGCGCTACCGACGTCATCAACGACTCCCGGCCAACAACATCCCGTTCTCACCACTTGTTTTCACGGTCGGCCGGATGATGGATGCCGGTACTATCAAGTGCCTCAAGTCCTGGCAAGAAACGCTACCCCCCTCGGCGTTCTCCTCGCTGTGCCAGCAGTTATCTCTCATCCTATTGCGAGCGAGAGCCAAGTCGTTTGTTCTCTAAGCGCATAACTTTGGTTTTCCTTGCGAATTTCGCGTCTTTGTACATTATCTAGATGTTTTGGCCTTCTAACATAGTCTCCAATTGTATATGTAGTTCCCATGCCAGTATCTAACCCCACCCTTAACCCCTAACCCCTAAAGTCCTATTATCTTGGGAGTTATCCTCGTTATCTATCCACGCTGCTTTATACTTCGCCTCTCCCCGCTCGACTATGTCGCCTTCTCCTGACACTATTCTCCCTAGGCCACGTATACGTGGCCCTACATTTGATTTATAAATCAGTTCTCGATCCTCGGGCGCTACTGACATTTGATTTATAAATCAGTTCTCGAAACGGATGACAACTGCGCCACCGTTGAGTCGTACGGTAGCTCTCGATTAACAGTGGGCATCACCATAATATAAATTTCTCCCCCTTTCTTCATGGAGGTCACAGCTCTAGGTTTTTCCTCTTCCTCGTTGACCAAGTACCCGTAGCCCGATGGATTTCACGCCCACCCAACCGGCGCTACCGACGTCATCGACTCCGCCGCCACCGACCGACGCACTTCCCTCTTCCTTCCGCCTGCTTCGCCGCGACAACTTCCTTCACCTTCACCGTTGCCTTCTCATCGCTTTCTCCCGCTCCAGCGCTCTGGACTTCTCCGTCGCTGCTCTCTCCTTCTCCGTCGCCGCTCGATCCTCCTCAACCTGCCGCTTCAAGTCCTGCATTCTCTCACACCCAGCTGGCAGGGTCGTCGTCACCTCCACGTATCAACGCTTGTCTCTCCATCCCTCGGGGAGAGATGCACGGCTCTTGCGATGACCGGCTGCCTTCTTCTCCATCTTCTCCGTCTCGGCCGTCACGAAATCCAGTAAGCATTCCATTTGTCGCAAAAGGTGACCTGACCGGACTCGAATAGGTTCGGGGTCGGTCCACTGGTCGGCGTATTCTTCCGCCAAAAACCAACACAAACTCTCAAACTGGGGGTACCGATTTTCCTTAGGGTTAGGGGTTAGGG
>JANGFJ010000138.1:0-16174 GCA_025758675.1 Naganishia antarctica | reverse complement strand
GTAATAAGAGTACATCGCTTGTGCTAGTTCCCTCTACAAGGGCAGTGCTATCTTGCGGCGTAGGATGGACCATTTGCCCGCAACAACTTTGGGGCCCGGTCTGGGATACTTAGCACCTTATTACCCAACTCTGTACTTGATTGCTTCAATCATTGGCGTCACTTTCAGTTGCAACTTCAATCGCCATCAGTACTACGACCCAGGTCAGCCTGATCTCTCTCAGCGCTCATCATCAACCACCTCGGTTCGATGAAGGTTCAAGCCAGCTTAGCCTTTAACACATCACTAGTCGACTACACCTAGGTCAGTAAAGCAAGGCTGCCTAGCGTGACATCACCTGACCTTCGACAGCGTCAGAAGAGTTCAGTGCACGAACTTCGTCTAAGGGTTTCACAATGCCCATCATCGACCATCGCTTCTATTCATTGGCTCTTTAGCTCTTCGGTTCACAGCAACCTCTTGGCTCACAGTCAGCCTTCACTGTAAGAGTGGTCGTACGTTGTAATCAGATAGACCAATGACAATATGGCAATGGTGCGACTAACTACAGTATGAGTTCTTGGTGGACCTAGTCAAAGGGAATTATGCTTGAAGATCAAGCGTATCGTAGATGATAGCTTTGAGAAATAGGTGGGGAAGGTGCTTGCCAGCTATGAAGGTGAGATCAAGCGTGATGAAATATAGCATGGGGCAAATTAGATGTACAACTTTGGCTCTGTATATATAGACGTTTTGTTTGTATGGGAGGAGCGACTCTTCCAAGGGCTCTCATGGGGATCCTTGAAGACAATAACTCAGTCGCAACTATAGGACAGAGGTTCTGTCATTATGCAGTAAGTATAGCATACAGTGACATGCGCTCTGTCACCTTGGACGTGCGCTCTGTCACTTTAGGACAGAGGTCCTGTCACTTGTCACTATTTTTAGGTGCAAGTGACAAAAGTCGCCATGAAGACAGGGCTTCTGTCGCTCTTGTCACTTCTTGCTACAAATAGACCAAAAGGACAAAGCGTACACATAGATATTATTATAAGGTTTACAACTACAAGCGCATCAGGTATTGGATTTGTTACTTATCTGTTTCCAATTATAGACAATAGACTACAGACTACAGGCTTGTCGCGGGTCAATGTTCTACCTTGCTTAAGGCGAGGTAGCAAGACTGTTGTAGAGGGATCTTAGCACACGTTGGTATTACTTGTGATAACGAGTGGACTGATGTTATATACCTGAGTGGAAGGCAAGGGTAGCTAGTCCTGAGAAGTCTTGCACTCAAGGTAGCTCCGTGATTTTTAACTATATCAATGGGTGAATCAATAAGAGCATGGCCTGTTACAACTGGGGCCAGAATGGCCGCCTTATAAACATATCCTGAATGGCGGGTGAGCTAGGTCTGGGCCGCGTCAGGTAGATGTCGTTGGAAACCTGAGATGTCCATGGGCAGCTCAAGTGTTCATGGGCAACTCGAATGTCCTTGGGCAGCTCAAATGTCCTTGGGCATTGCAGTTGTCCTTGGACATTTCAAGTGTCCTTGGGAAGTACGAGTGCTACTGGGCAGCTGGAAGGCGAGAGTCGGCGATCGAACTCGTAAGTGTTGCTGGGCAGGTCATCTTTCGCTGGGTAGATGATAGGCCAGAGCTGGCGCTGGAAGGTGATGGGCGAAGGCTTAGCATCGGCTTGGGCGGTGATGGCTGCGTCAGCTTTTCGGGTTGGTATGCGGTAAGGCATAGGTATATCAACCAGGGAGGACTATCTGGTACAAGGCATCTGGAAAGAAATGGGTACAGGAGGGCTGTATCTCTACAAGGCTTGTACCACATAGCGAAGAGAATGGGAAGGGAACTGGTTGAGATAGGTGATCGGCAATGTATAAAGGTTGGGATCATTGCACAGAGTAGCAGAAAGTCCAAAGATCAGCGCATCCTCTGGTACCTTGACCCGTCAGTATATTGGATAATCATGATCGCGTCATCAAACTGACCAGTGCTGCTACCCCTACAGAGTGTCTGCCATGCTGCAAGGCCAACACACAGCGAACGTGTGAATGGTCTCCTAGATGCAATAGCTGCAGATCGAAAAACGTCGAGTGGGTCGCCGATGTCCCAACACCAGCCAAGCCGATTGGAGGAAAACGAAAAGAAGCACCGGTGGTACGAACAAGACTGTGATGCAGCCTCAATTGCTGACTGACATCCCCTTCTGCCTGATAGGCGGTATCCGGCAAGCCCACCAAGAAGAAGAAACAAGGGACGAGCGGAGCGAAGGAGGAGAGTGGAAAGGATGGCGACGAGCACTAGCCTTGGAAGGCAATATTCATAGCGTTGATGACATGGTATCAAGCTTTCATAGTCAGACTACTACACCGTTTTATATGAATCCTTTGATAACATCCTACAATACTCCGCCTAGCGTCAACAATCTTGACCCGCTTCGTCAGCGATCATCCAGCCGACGAAGATGACGGGAGATTGCAAGGGGCCAGTGTATGCGCCGAGGTGATGATGGGGGCGAGTGAACACCGGAGGTGATGATGGTATGAACCTGCGATAGCAATTATAAGTGGTGGAACGATACACTAGATCCTGAGACGTACCGACAGAGTTGAAAATCGACGCAGGCTGGTAGGGGGTGATAACGGCGTACACGCGTGCCGACCAAATGCGGTGTGCCAGAAATCTGCTATGGCGATTGTCATACGTGAAACACATCAGGTATCTTGAAGTGACCGATGGTACAGGAGGTTTCCTATCCAAGGTAATCGAGTAAACGAGAGGCCCCTGGCTAAGAGTGACACAACATACCACTTGCAAAGCTTGTGCCAGTCAGCAGTCGCCATAGCCGGTGAGCGACCGCCCTAGCGAGCGCACAAGATCCGGAGTCGATGTATGATGTTGGAAACGACTACCCAGTCTGACAGTACGTCACGTTGAATATCCACGGGCATTCCCTCCCTCCTCGACCTGCTCGCCAGTTGCCCAACGACGGATCATTCTCTTTCCCCACAACAGGCGGACGTCTTTCCCACCTTTTGAGATCCCAACCAGACACGAGAACTGCAAGAGCCTTGACTTCATTTACTGAGTCACTGCTGTTCCCAGTCGCCTTCCCCTTCCCCTTTCTTTCTCCGTGTAATTATCTAGTCAGTTAGTCGCCCTCAACCTGTTGTATTATCAAGACACAAGAACCGATCGAATACGAGTCGGAACCGTCTAGCCCGACAGAAACATCAAGGAGCACACGCACAGGAACAGGGTACACGATGTGCAAAAGAATAGCTAAGTATAGCAGTTATTCCCCTCACACACTGTACAAACACAATACACAAGTACAAGTGTTTGTGTCATGTCTCTGTGTAGTAATTGCTAAACTTAGAAGATATTGCACAGGTACATCTTACAACCTGCGTTCGTCTCATGTAAAACGCAATCCCCTTGGAGGCCCTTGGGAAGGATATGATCCCCCATAGTAGGACAACAGGTATATATACAGAGCCAGATAGTAACTAGCTGGAACCCTCCTATGATCTTATGACTCACGCGTGATCTTCCTAATCATCCTTCAACATGCGCCTTGAGTAGCTTCACCCTTACTGAGTAATATCTGCTGGATTCGCTGAGCATCAGTGGTCCATCTATTACAATCAGTCGCCTTCGTCGTCATCTCCTCATCAGCACTGTCGTGAAGCAACATAACTTTGACCCAACCCAACAAAAGAACTTTTACTGTATCGTATATACAGTCGCATACTATATAATACTGATACAACGTAACCAGCTCTCTCACACATGCCATTCGACAAGGTTGTTTGCGATACATTACAATCAGCCTGCATAGCTGGCGACCTACATACACACACACCGGAGTGCCCTCGATGCCCGACGCAGACCTCACAATCGGACAACTCTGGCGACTGAATGACGATCTATGGGCTATTGAGCAATTACTGGTTGCCGCGGCTGGCGCTTGGAGGCAAGTGACCTTTCCAGTACCCTCCGGCGGAGTGAGCTAACTCGAATGACCTCTAGTTGGAACTCGGCTTATGGGGGATTGACGGTACTAGGATTTCAGTTGCAAGATGACATATATGCACTGTCGTTGGCTGTGCCATTGCAGTTCCGTCTTCCGCATTCCATTCCTGACTCTGCGATGGATCGAGCGGATATGGACGCCATCTCGGACCACCATCATCGCCTCCAAACGGTCTTTGCAGGATCAGGGAGACGAGGCTCGGTGGTGACGACAGCCGAAGCGCTACAGGACGCCATTCGGAATGCACAAGCTTTCCATCGCTTCTCGGATGGATCTACCTTGAACCTCCCTGTCGGGAAAGACATCACAGTGGAGGACATGATGGGCTGGGGAACCCATGTAGATTCATATCTATTTTTCAAGCTGGGGCGTGGTTGATCTATGTCTGACTTGCAGTTTGGACCGCTTGCGGGAAATGGACCGAGGTAGGATGGATAGTGTATTTCATTCATGTTCCCGCGCTGATTGGCGTTCCATGGTCCTAGACGGTATCGCTACCTGTTGGATATGGCAGGAGGGTTTGACTACGAGCAAGGAATCGATGACAAGGCTACTATAGCCTATCGATGCGGCCCATTTGTCGACTTTTGGGCTACAACGCTCGAGTAAGTCCGCTCAAAATCATTGACTTGATCGCAAACTAATAGATACTTGACCGAAAGTCACAGTCGGCTGCAAGAAGCAATACGGGATTTTATCAAGCTCTTCCTTCTGATCCGACCGCGACTCTTGCTAGTACAAAGCGACAAGGTCTCGACGCTGTTCCATTCAGGCGCGTTCATACGAGTCGCACCCCAAATTCGAGGAGGAGATGGTGTGAAAAGGGAGAATGATGGGCAGGAGGAGGAGGAGCACGAGGAGAATGAAGAAGAAGAGGATGAAGAGGAGGATAACGAGGAAGGAACGGGAGTATGGAAGGATGTTGTTGATGAGAACTATATGAGGGATGCGGTGAGTTCTACAATAGCTTGGTCTGTTTCTGAATCGGGTACTCATCATCGTCGCTCAGGTGGGAAACTGTGTCGGAATTCGTTATGGTGATCCCGGGGCCGCAGTCATGACGCCCGAACTTGATCGTGGCTATTTCGCATATCACCCAACTTTTCATCACCTTGTTCATGAGTTCGGAGCTCGTCGTCGCTCTGAAAGGGGCAAGTCGCCAAATACACGGCTTCCACGCGTCCCGTCGAGTCTTTTGCCGATGCCCAATCCCTCGCTGCGACAATCGACTCTACATGCGACCGACTAGGCCTGAACGGAAAAATCAAGGAACGCCGAGCAAATTTGGCTGAACTTCTCAACGCCTACGCCGTGCTGGGTAATGTCGTGCCTCCCCCGAATCCTGATGTCAATATGGCCTGGTTTCTCCGCGACTCTTTTAAGTTTCAGAGGTTGCGTGCAGCGAGTAAGTCCCTGTCTCAATTTAGATTCAATGATCGTTTGCTTATGTTTGCCCTTCACGTTGTCCAAAAGCTCTTTCTCGATCCGAAGTCAGCGTTGGAGCTGCCTACTCGCCATATAGGCGCGAACAGATGCAAGGAATGATCGACGCCCACCAATGGCTTACCGGTCGGGAAATAGGAAATTCCATCCCTCAGAGAATTAATTCCCGAAACAACTCCGACACGGAAATCGATATGAGAGTCGGTACGGAACTAAGGAGATCTTGGATCCTGCCGCGACCGGCAAACATCACATACTCCGAATCGATCCGATCTTTCGGTAACAACGGGCGACCGACTCCTGAGCCATTTGGAAGAAGCGCGAGCCATATTGGCTTACCGATACGACCAGTTCAGCGCTCGAATGATGCGCGACCAGGTTGTTCCCTTACAGCCGAGGTGACAACCCACCGTTCGACCCCGACCTCCTTGTTGCGGTCTCGTCACCAGACAAAAACATCGACCGAACCAAAAAAGGGTCGGGTGTAGTACTGTTGCAGAGCAGACATTGCATGAAGCTAGGGTTGATTAAGTAAGTCGCCATAAAACTATTGTATCGTAGATCTGCGACTGATGACTCCTAACCTCAGAAATCGCCAAAGAACAAACACGATCCATTACTGTCCTTTCCAAGAGACGGGAAAGCGCAAGGTCGCAGGCGCCAAAGACTGGGTTCAGATCGAAGCGTATCCTTGGCAACTCCTGTCACATCCAACTGTCGGGCCGCATTTTCATCAAGTCCTGGCCGATTCTCCGGGTGAGCTGTGGGAGACAGTCGATGCACGAGGGACTGATTGTCTCGGTTCATCGAAAAGGTGATAACGCCTGCCCTAGTGTACTTTAAATCGACAAAGACTGATCATTTTTCAGTCGTTCAGACAAAGGCTACAACCATCAGTGGAATGAGATCCGATTGAACATTGCTGAGACAGATAGGATGAGAGTGTCACAGGGAAAGGAGATAGGTCCGAAAGCTGGAGACTGTTATGAGCGGCGTTGGAAAGCCAGCTTGGGGTTCTCTCTCGGAAGAGGATCTGGACAGGTGCAGTAAAAGTAAAAAGGATGAAGTGGTAAATGTTTGTTTGTGATCACTGCATGTTATTATTATTGTTGAAAACATTCACTTCCGAGTACGGCAGTCGGTAAAGTGGCAGATGTAAGCAAGAGTGTGCGATGGGCAAGAGAATCGATGAAAAAAATTGTAAGAATGGGAAAAAACTGATAAATGAAACAAAAAAAAACAAAAAAATCTTTCGAAAAGAAAATGCATAAATTGAGATTTGAAAAACGGCACGAATAAAAAGTTTGAAAACAAGACGCGGCCTTAACCGACATTTAGCCGCGCTCGTGGCGACATCTTCGAACGCAACGGCCTAATCTCGGGATGCAACACTCTTGGGAGGCGACGTCCGACAGGACGCCCATACTTATGTAGTAAACGTAGTAACATGAACCCAGGGATATACGAGAAGTATCACTAGAGCCTATGTTGTTTCCCCCTTTGGTACTAATCTTGCCATGCCTGGAAGACAAGGTAAAAAATAGGTCCCTGCATTGTAAATATCAGCAGAGCCCATTGGTGTTAAGCGCCAAGTCACTTTCTTTGAGTGGACTCTGACTCAATCGCAAGATACGAGGTTATCGAGTCCAAAGCTCAGAGCTGAATGACGATAGCGGCTTGACGTGTATTTTCCAGGAACTACGCAGTGGTTATGTAATGCTCACCTGTCTTAGCAACTATTGCCTGGTTAGTTGATAGCTAGTATTGATGACGAAGGGGAGCTAAGCCTTAGCTGAAATACTGAAGGTGGTGTATCAACAATCTCGTACTAATTTGCGTGTCCTATCTCTAGATTACAATTCAGTGGCAACAGAATCGGGCTTTTTATATATGTGTTTGAGTTGTTAGGGGAAAGCTACTCTTCCAAGGTAACTATGGTACAAGTCAGTAGTCAGGTGGAGGCTGCGATGTGGTGCGCTGCGGTGTTGAACACCACACCACACCGGGTGTGCGAGGTTGTGTGGTGGTGCGGTGCGTTGCGGTGTTGGGGTGCGCTCGGGCGCACCAAGGTTCGATGAAGCAGTCAGTCACACTACAATTGGCCGAAAATTTCTCTTCGGATGATGGCAGCATACCACTTATCTGCTTAAAAGCCTCAACTTACATCTCGCGATGTGTAGAGGGTTCAGTGTCCATGTTACGGTATAGACTGTTGTTTTAAACCTTGTGTTCGCGTCTCAAGTACGATTAGCAGCCTCCGCATATGTAATGCAGCATGGTATCCTAGAGGTTGTATACACTCAGACCTTACAGTAGTCCGCGGAATGACGGTCACATCCCTGGTTCTGAATGATGTCAACACATCGCCAATGCTTATGTCGTTGTTCGCAGAGACGCACAGTGATTATTGTCGAAAGCTCAGTCCAATGTGCATCAATGGGAGCAGTCTGAAACGATTCCGGAGTAGGGGATGTGATGTATTTGCCTCGTCGGTTCGTTTCGCCTTGCGTGTGGTATCAGTTTGGCAAAGACGCATCATATCCAGTGGAAACCGGCGTCCTATCGGGCGTTGCCTCCCAAGAGTGTTGACCCCCAAGACTAGGCCGTTGCGCCCAAAAATATCGCCGGCGCTCGTAGATGCCATATCATGTATAGACAACGCCGCAGTCGCTGGGCAGTAGTCTCAAAGCGAGTTATTCTAGATGATGGGTGATGTCATCTTCTTACTATGCTTTACATCGTCGGGACACTCGTGTCTCCTAGTTAGAAAGCATCACCGACAAGGAGTATGTAAAGAATCCCCGGGAATATAGCATGGGCCTATAGCACCGGCTTGGATGAAGGCTTGGATGACTTCATAATACCTTGGAATCCGTTGGATTATCATTAGTTTCCGTGCCACCTTGATGTGCAAGACGTCCTTGAGGCTAGCCGCTAGGAACATCTACGCTGCACGTTCTGGTCGGTAAATAACATTGATCATATGTGGTTGAATCCCCCTACCATGGCGATAAGGCATTGCTTCCGCGATATCAACTATTGGACCATGACATGCATGTGTCGTCAACCGCGACCTTCGTATTCGGATACTGTTATGCAAAGGTAATGTCTTGACCATACAACCGGATGCTGTTGTCGAAGTTGAGCACAGAAGATTACAAGAGGTTGAGAGGGTTGATTGCGAAAAAAGCCTTGGACAAGTTTGTGTTGGGGCGTTACGATGTCACTGGACCCCGGACGGCGAAGGAAAGCAGAGAGACAGGAAGGAGATGGAGGACTTGCTCACGTACGGTGAAAGGTACGCGCCCGCCGACAAACCATACGCGCCCCCCAGCGCCCTCCGATTATGGGGCTGCGCCCTCCGATCGGTAAACTAAGCTGTACTGTACATCAATGTGCGATTCGTCACTTTAGAAGTTGCACATCAGGAAAAAGAGACACCGAGCGGAAGCAACCGGTCTGGGTCACGTGATCCTGTGCACGACTCAACCGATCACTGGGGGTCAATCCAGCTCCCAGCTCGCCAGTTCCCCTTCCAATCACCCGTTTTGCCCGTCTGCCCCTGTTTGGTCATCACCCACCTGGCCACCCAGCTGGACAGTATGACTATTTCCCAAGCAGATAACTAACGCAATGGTTCTATCTAACACCCTACAACATCATCTATCATTCGCCATCGTTAGCTAGGCCAGGGGAAGCGGTACCACCGCTAGTCCGACATAGATCCTCCGTAAGCACATCAGGCCTCTACGCTCTCGAGGTATGATGCTCTCGCTAACCACATCTCTTTTCGGTCAGGAAGTTGTGATTACAAGTGTAAGAGAAGGGGGAAACCCTGTCAATTTCTTTTTTGGGCTTCGTTCGAAAGCTGGAGTTGTGCATCGCTGATCCGTTGTGTTGTAACCAGTTGTCTCGAGTGTTGTTGCGGCTGCGTTAGGCAGAGAGGAAGTGATCCCCTCTTCGCTAGTTTGGCAACTACAATTGTACGTATAGGGGGAAACCCTCGACCTTTTTATTTAGAAGCGGGTCTATCTCAGGAATGTTGTGTCTGATTGCCATCATATGCCACTACATATAGCCTACAGGCTTTCGGTTCGTTCTCCGTCTCAAGGGCTGCCCCCGTTGTCTCGTTTTTGCACGCATCAAGGTAAGGGGAGACTCTGTCAGGTTGAAATTAAGCAGTCGCTCAGAAGTTCGAGATCCGTTGACTGAATCTCAACCCATTCTTCTAGTTATATTCAACCATAAAAAATGTTCAAGGCGCGGCCTTCAGTACAAGTGGCGGCTCCATCGAATGACGGCCGACCCACGCATTTCACCCAAACGGGAGACGATCCCGAAGAAGAGGAGCGTTTGGAGATGGAGGATGATATGGTGAAAGAGCGGAGGGACCTTGTGGCGGTGAGAGTCCAGAGCAATATCTACCATTAAAGAGAGCCAATATGCTGACCATTCGTCTCTAGTCTTCGGATTCAGAGTCTGACGCTGGCTCGGAGGGATCATTCCCCTCCGATTCTCCTCTGTATAATGTCAGTCAGTCGGATGACGAAGCTGGCCAGGAAGAGGACTCGTTCGTGTGCCGCCCGCACCCTCATCAGTTTGCCGACTCGCACAATTTAAAGGCCTGGTGGCTGCAATATTCACGGGACAATGGTTTCTGTACCGTGACTGCCGATACCGAGAAAGGAAAGTGGAACATTCCTGGGCCCAATGCATACACACGAGGATCAATAACCTGCAGCAAGTACGGCGAACATCGCCCTCACCGCAAAGATCACGAGCCGAAAACCAAGCATCATACCCCGCGAAGTCTGAAGACCGGTTGCATCTTCCGTATCTGGTACAAATTCGACGTCAAGCAAAGACCGTACATCATTCAAAAGAGCGACTATACACACAACCATGCTCGCTCCGGACCTGCCGCACATCACTCCCATCGCACAATAAGTCCAGATATGCTCAGGACCGCCACCGCGTGAGTGACCAAGCTTTCACCTTCAGAAGCGCTCAATCAAATGCGGAAGCTTTACGGTTCCGCCTGTATATCTTCCCACAACGACATGCACAACTTGCAAGCGAGCGTGTTCCGTGACCGGCAACAGGGTTTGGGAGGGACAGTGGCGATGCTAGCAGCGACAGCTGCGGGACTTCGAACCTTGCGCATGATCGACCAATATACCGGCGAGCTGCAGCTCGTCATAGTCACAGACCCAACAGCGACCGTTTTGGCAGAAAACTTTGGCCACGTCTTGCTCCTCGACTGCACACACAGAACCAACGTTTACAACTATCCTATGTTCCACGTCGTATCGCACAGCTCCACCGGAACCACCTCTACTGTCGTGTTTGCGTTCTTGAAGCAAGAGAGCACGGAATACTACGAAAAGGCGCTTAGCATGCTCAAACAGTTGATACCGGGATTGCCTACCAAAGTTATGGTCACCGATGCCGATCAAGCACTTCGCAACGCCTTAGTTCTAGTAGGACGCACAGAAGTGGTCACAAACCAAGGACAAACGATAAAAAAGGAGTGGCGCCATCTGCTTTGCAGGTGGCATATCGCCATGAATGTCAAGACGAATTGCAAATCTACGTTGTTGCAAGAAGAATGGGAGGTGTTTCAGTGTCATTGGCACGGGATTACCGAATCCAAAACTGTCGCCATCTACAAGGAACGAATCGCCACGTTCAAGCAGGTCTTCGCCGCTGATGATCGATTGTGGAGATATACACATATGCCATGACCCGAATCGCCGAAAAGAGAAATTCGTTGCTTGTTACATCGACCGCTACCTCAATCTCGGTGCCTCATCCACGTCTCGAGCAGAAGGAGGACATAGTGCAATGAAGAGGCAGCTGCGGTCCTGCCGCAGAGACCTGTTTGCTGTCGTGACCGTACTACGGAATGCCATGCACGACCAGCAACACCACGTTTTGGAAGCTCTGGCAAACTCGCGGACCCGCCCATTCAGAATTCCGAGGACGGTTTTTGGAGATGTAAGTCTGCTGCGGTGTCTGTCGGAATGGTTTGCTGCGCGGTGATTTCACTATCGCATATGCATCACCTTAGTTAATTCACAAAGTTTGCATCAAAGCCCTTGCAATTATGAAGGAACACTGGCGTTTCATCGAAGAAGTAGCCATGCGGAACGACGAAGGGGAGACTATCGAGTTGGGCGCCTGCACGTGCAACCTGATATCTTCCCTCGGCCTACCATGCTACCACATCATGGTGGACAAAGGACACGGACTCCCCAACCCGAAACGCATGCCGTTGTCGATGATCCACAAACATTGGCGGGTCCCTTCGCCGGAGGAAATTGTGGTACAGGCCACCGCTCTGTCCGATACGGGGTCACTCGCAACACACCCTCGCGTCACCGGTGGCCCCACCCACACCAAGAGCACCATCCCTGCGCCCAAGATTCACGATGATGATGATATACAAGAGGTGAAGCCTGTCATCAACCCGGAGGTCATTGAAATTAGCAGCGATGAAGACAATCCGCCGCCCCGTGCGGCCAATGTTACAAACAGTGAATTGCTTGCGTGGCTCGCGAAAAGAAAAAGGGTTCCCAAGCCGGGGGATGGTCATCGTGAGGCTACGCCGGATCCTTACGTATTTCTCTCTAAATCTCTTCAATTCGCCTCCTCCGTCGCAGGTACCGCACAGATCGACCCAGCCTGAGCGGATGGCCAATGCACTTCGCCCATCGGAGTATCCGAGGAGCTGCCTCTCTCTGAGAGAATCCTAGATGATCTCTGTCGCGTAACATTACCTCTCAGAGTGGGGAAATCCGTCAGAAAGAAAAAGAAGAAGCCCACCCATCTCTTGCATCAACCCACAAGTGGAGAGAATGCGACCAAGCGCATAATTGCCAATGAGAGAAAGCGCGATGCATTGCAGAAGAGCATAGAGGAGGCTCGTATTGCTGCCCTGCTACCACGCCCAAAGCCGAAACCCAAGAGCAAGCAAAGCAAAGCTTCGGCTGCTGTTATGCCATCTCCACCCTCACCCACATTCTGCTCGATTCGCGGCGCCCGTACAAGGCTCACGCCCTCACCTGCCGTGCTGTCTCCTGGTGGGGTCGCCCCCCCTGGTTCCTCCGTCTTCCCCCCGAACAACAACTCTGGCGCGGTACGAGCTGCATTTGGAGTGTCTACGTCTCTTCCTGGAGCCAATCCCTATACTGGTGAGCATGTGACCCTGCTTCCGGACTCAGGATTTCAGCCCGGTGCAGCCGTTTCCTCGTACCTCTCGTCCACCACGCAGTCTCGATATGTTCCACCACCGCAGCCGGAGCGAGCGTGGTTCTCGCGCAAGGATTTCTCCCCTTCCACCACCGCAACAGTGGAGAGGCCACAATTTCAGCAACATTGGCCGCCAGCAGGACCGCTTCCGCCGATGAATGCCTATTCTGGCTTCCCATACAGTAGCCCAGCCTCGTCACAATCGCATTTTCAGCCACAACCTCCGCCCGCTTCTCGACCCTTGATTTCGGCGACCGACTTTGCCTTGTCAGGGAGAACCAACCACCAAGACTCTTCGGCACTTACTCAGCATGAACATGTCCATACATCCCACCTATACACGCAAATGAATCACTTCACCTCTAACGGCCGATATGGGCAGAATTGGGAAAGGCCCTTCGGGTCAAACAGTATGGCTGGCGCAGCATCCGTGAGCTCTGCGCCGCATGCTGCCGTTGTCTACGATCCGCGTAATGGATCCTCGACCGAGCCAGCACAGTACCGTTATGACCCCGGTGCGCTCTAGAGCGAGAGGACGAGCGCAGTTTGTTGTATGAGATGGCAGGAGTGGTTGCGAGGGTGAGTCTTCGGGAGTGAGTAGTCACCGTGGACCATGTGTTAGAATACCATAGCTGTAAAACCTATAGTGCTGCTTATACATCAAGTGAAGCCAACTCTAGTGCTTGCTGTGGAGCCGTGTTCAAATGTACACAAACTTGCTGTACATAAAAGCTCAATTCACCGGTCTTACGTCAGCATGAGGTCAAACGCCGAGGGGGGTGATAAGCGGAGTTGGCGGAACTGAAGAATCGGTGGGCGCGGGCGAGATTCGGGGGACGCTGGGGGGCGCGTACCTTTATCGGTTGACGAACAGAGAGATCAGCCTCGGACGAACTAGCGGCTTTTTACATCTGCTCGGCTATAGTATGCAAAACTGGCCAAACAACGCCGAGCGGGAAGGGGCAACTTCACGCGTCCTAAAACGCGCGCAAAGAAAGTCCTTCTGTAATGGTCTTGCCTTTGTCCATTACTGATTCCTCTACCTGCTTCAGTATCTCTATCCCTTCCACCTTCCATTATCTCCGACGCAACTATCCTCTCTGTTGTATTATGTAGCTGAAACCCCGTCATCGACATATATCCTCGTCGCCCCGTTCTCAGTCGCGCACATCTTTGTTTTATGTCTTTTCTCTTCGTTTCTTTTGTTCTAACTTCAAGGTACATCCTGTCATCAACATCGAGTACCTCAAGGCGTACCACAGCGCTCCGGAACGTTTCGGAACACGAGTTGGTGATGAAACGTCAGCTCCTGCTGTAGACATCGGCGACGGCACGCTAGGATTCGAAGTAGAAGCTATTCGAGGTCATCGGAAGGATAAGAGAGGGGATATCATCTACCTGATCAAGTGGCGTGGCTACCCTGACCACGACTCGACTTGTGAACCAGAAGAAAACCCCTTGACTGCAGAAGACGCGATAGTTGAGTATTGGGATGGTCTTCGGCGCTCGGATACTAGGGCGCACCATAAAGACGATCCGCGATCGACTTCGAAAAACGCAGTTTTTGCGAAGAATTCAAGCAGCAAAATCTAGCCCGCAAAACATCCCTCTCAACGGCATCACTTGATCTTTGACAGACCAAGCTTAGGTGCCCGCGACAGCTGGAGGACAACTACTTGGTTTGATTGATGAAGTGGATGTCAGCGTTGATATATCCATGTGTTTGGTTGTTTTCTACTCCTTTGAGCATGATGGTAGAAGCAGCGGTTCACTATGATTTGAGGGAAGTTTTCTCTCATGTAGGCGGAGTCGATGGGAGAGATAGCGGAACCTGTGTCGATGCATACTTGTTGAGCGGATCCATCCTTGTTGCCGATCCTGGCCATGGCAGCAGGTTGGACAGATGAAGAGAAGCAATGCTGCCATCATCAACTGTATGCAACAAGACGGTTATATTTCTACAACGTACGCCTTTATCAGCATCGTAAACCATATTTCTTTTTGACTGGACCCATAAAGAACGTGTTCTGTAACCAATTGATATATCGAAACAGTACTACATCATTATTTGCTACAACGAACACGTGGGAGCCTACAGTACCTTCCTATGATTTATTTAATCACGTTGCATGTGAAATCTCGACCGAAATGTACCCATATCTCGACCGAAATTATGGGTACATTTCGGTCATTGGTTAGTTTTCTTGAACAATCTCCGAAGCAGGCAAAGCCGAATCATGTTTCAAGATCACACGAGTCTCCTGGAGCAAGCAAAGTCGAACCTTATTCTCCAAGCTTGGACGCTTCGTTGAACCAAGTGAGGCCGAAGCAAGCTTAGTCAAAAGCTGACCAGGTCAAACTGTGGCGGCACCGATGTCAATACAGGTTGTAGACCATCCATGCCGACCGGGAAAACAAACAGTACTGTCAGTGCTTTGCAGAGAAGATCTCGTTCCCAGTGCCCCCGCTCGGTCGCGCTCGTGCCACACTGTTGGTCGTCTCCTTGGTCATCGATGACGCCATGAGCTACTCCCTCCTTTCTTCTCTTTTCACCATTCAGGGGCACATTTGGGCTCAACACAGGGACGCCGGGCTGCAGTCGTTGCTATTGAATGGTTGATCGATCCCAACAAGCCATTGACTATCATTCGCATATCGTTATACAATACGACTCACCACACAACATCCACATTTCACTCCAGCATGCCTTCCATACAACATAAACAAAACAGCCGAGTCGCCGACAACCACGAGATTGCCCGACGAGATAGTTCTGACGGTGTGTTATCGCAGTAGACCTCCCAGCTCCGTGACTGACAGTTTGTGTTGACAGTTTCAGCCAAAGGGATCATTGGTACGACTGCCGGCATCGAGAAGTACATTTCCAACGACGCAATAGGACCCCGGCCGATACGAGTCACTACTCCAGCTCAACCGACCATTGTTCTGCATGAAACTCTTTCCGATGCTCTCAAGTTTATGGGACTGCACGCAGAGACAGCTTTTTAACCGGGTGTACACGAGGATTGTTGTTACAGCTCGCGAAACGTTTGCAAATGGCTTGTCGGTCTCCACAAGAAATTCACCACCAACAGAAAAGACTTGAAAGATAGGGGACTACCGATTGCCTATCTCGAATCATCGGACCTGATTAAAGAGGCAGGCCCATCAATGCTAGTCGCAACGAAAACGCTATCAGGCGTCAGCGCTTAGCCACTATCGCGCCTAAAATCCTCTTCTGACATTCAAAACGTTCACAGACATCCGGGGACCAGACAACCGACACCGCTTCCTCTGTCATCTGCTGGTGCGCCACCCGGAATATGTCAAAGACGTCTTGTACTGGTCATTCATGCTCATCCGAGTGATGGCCATGTACAAGCGTACTACGGCAAGATCGCAGCCGATGTACAAAACGGAAGGTACTCTAGATCTCATCATCAGCTTTGTG
>JANGFJ010000137.1:0-35701 GCA_025758675.1 Naganishia antarctica | reverse complement strand
AGTGGGATTAGTAAAGAAGGCTTGGCTCTTGCACTTCTTCGAAGGCTGCCAAGGCTTCTGCAGTCCCCTTTTCAACCGCTTTCGAGTCTGCAAACAGGATCCGTGTGGCCTGTACTGCCTTTACCCGAGCAAGGTCGATGTCAGAAGGAAGTGTCACAATGCTGTCACCGGGGTTTATGACGTGGGCGTCATGTTGAGGTCTACTAAAGGCTCCTGTGGAACGAAAAACCGGTATGACATCGTTCACTATAATCGGATGCCGGAGCTACAATTCTGTGAGTGCATCGCTCGATAACACAATAGGCACTCGTGCTTGAAGACCACATTGCTACGTCAGATGTAGAGATACCGCCTGGCTCCTTGTAGTGTATAGTCGACGCAGACATCATTTATCTTCGTCAACTGTTGCTAATCACTTTGCGTGACTAAGATTGTCTGGACCAACGCGACTTTGTCGTGAAGTCCTTCACTTCGTCGAGAAGACTTCCTCGCGAAGTACTTCATCGTGAAGACTTCATCAAGAAGCACTTCGTCGAGAAGACTTCGTCTAGAAGCGCTTCTTCGCGAAGCACTTCGTCGAGAACACTTCGTCACGAAGCACTTGGGCAAGAAGCTCAGAGCAGATGCTCAAGGATGATGGCTAGTCCCAACACGAATATATAGCAACCCTTTTCAGTTTTATTTTGTACTAGCTACATGACTTTGATTCACCCTTTGTGTCGCGGGCAAGTGGTCTATCCTGCAGCGCAAGATAGCACTGCCGTTGTAGAGGGAACTAGCACAAGCGATGTACTCTTATTACTTAAGACGATACTTGATAATACCGGAAGTGGAAGACGAAGGGTAGCTAATCCTGAGAAAGTCTTGCACTCAAGGTAGCTCCGGAATTGAAGGTGAATCAAAGGGTGAATCATAAAGCATGATGGCTATTACAAAAGGGCAGAATGCCGGCTATATACAGTCATTTGGCTACGGCGACGGTGCTACGCAACGGAGAGACGAGTGATTGTCCCAAGGGACGAGAACGAGTAACGAGTAAACGAGTGATTGTCCCAAGGGACGAGAACGAGTAACGAGTAAACGAGTAATGTCCAAGGGGAACATGACGAGTAACGAGTAAACGAGTGTTTGCCCCAGGGGAACAAGACTAGTAAATGTCCCAAGGGGGTATACGAGTACTTCCCCTGAGGGAGGTTGACGAAGCAAGCAACGCGCGCAGCAGAATGATTCTAAGTTCGATGGATGCTGAACTTGGAATGTTTTGGCGATGAGATTGTGTAGCTGAACGGATACGGAAAGGACTGAGAGCTTCTTGCGGTTGGTAGTGATCTTAGTACCCAGAACAGTACTATCCCGAATGCTAGTCCGGCGCGCCCATTTTTAATCCGCGGACAGGACACACGCGGGGCGCGGACAGACCGCCCAGCCAGTTTCAGCGCGGCTTCCAAATAGGCTCAGCTATCGGACCGCAGTTTTCCCTATAGGTCGACCTAATTGGAATCCGGGTTGTATTTGGCTGATAGCTCTGTCCGCGAACCCCCTCACCTATTCAGTAGTCCACCTATTCAGCTGTACTTTGCGCATCTTTCTGTTTTGCTTTGCATAGACTTATGTAATCCTCCTAAGCGCAATGAAGATGATCAACAGTCTCAGCATTCATTCGCTCTCATCATCGTGTTATCACCAATCTACGTGCTATTTTCCTTGCTTTTCTGGTTGCCACCCATCCTTCTGCTAGGCTGTAACACTTCGCCGTTTTGCGAGTACCTGGATCGTGGACCATGGGAGATCACTGTTGACTGCCAGGATCCGGGTTAGAAGGTGAGTAGCCATTCAAATACGTTTCTCCGTTGACGTGTACTGATACGACTCAAATCTGCAGCTTTGTTGTATCATATGTAGATAATGTTCCGTATGAAACCGTCGTCGCAAATACGAGAACCAAACATGTTCCGCAATTCCTTCTCCGCTTCGATCGTCGACAAATGCACGTTTCAAAAGGAGAGGGATGATGGTCGTTGGTGGTATGGGAATCTGAGAAAGCGAAGGATTGGGTTTGCGTCGAGAAGATGGATAAGGCTTGACCATAGTGGTGAGTAGCAGTGTTGCTCTTTCTCCTTCATCTCTCGTATGGTCTTAGCCCTTAACTGTCATCGTATCGTATAGATATTCATTTGTATTTTATGTAGAAATGAGCACATATCAACGAGATGCAGCTCGTGTACATCGAGACGTCCATGAAACACAATCGCCCTAGCCCGGCATCAAGGCAACTCGTCTTCAACATCAAGCGTTGACCTTTCGCTTTCGCATTTTCCTTTGCTGTCAACTATGCCTCCTATTATGCTTGGTAAGTCTGTCGTTTGTGTCGCCGGGTTTGGGGAACTATATGCTCTCAGTCATCGTGACTGATCAGATGTTCTCTCTTCACAGGTGGTCCGTGGTTGTATGTTTACAGTCATGCTACATATACAATCTCATTCCTTGGGTTGTGCATAGTCGATGCTCAAGAGAAGTAGATACCCAGACCCCTATCAGTCTTGATCATTCTTTTCTGTCGTGAAATGAGCTGATATTGCGCGGTCGCTCATCTAGGTCAATGCACGGCAGTCCGGTAAAATCAGGCATCCTTCATCGTTCTGACACTCGATAATCACATGGCTTTTGCTGTAGATATGCGAGCAGGTTCTTTTCCTCGCCTCAAGCGGCCCGTATGCGTATGCTCGCAAATCGTGTCCCACCCATCATCGCGTATCGATCTGACATTCCAATCTACTCAGTCTGTACCCTTCTTTCGTTCTATCATCTATCGTGGTTCTGTTTCCGATCCACTGACCCTTTGAACCAAATTCCTTTGGCCAGGTCGTAATGTCAACCAAGGCTACGGCAGTCGATGTCGGTCCGTGAGAGCGCCGCGGACAACTTGACAATACGGGAGCCGTAAGTCGCTCCCATCTTGTGTGACTGCCTATATCTGACGTCCGTCTTTGACGTTCCGCGGTCTGTTTTCGCTCCTATTGAGTGGACCGCTTCCATATGTGTAAGTCGTCATTCCTCTGTCTCTCATCGTCAAACTGTCGACTCAATCAAGTTTTCCCATATAGAATACATTGTAGTAAATAGATACAAATGGCGAAGTATCAAATAATATGTGAGTCCGAACGTTTAATGAACCGCCCGGAGAGTTGGCTGAATCATTTTACAACCATAATGGATTCATAAGCGCCTGCTGCGCTCTCTCCTTAATCAGGTCTTGCAGTTTGGTCATCGACATCTTGTTCTGCGCGATGTAAGCATCCATCGACTTTACGATGACGCTCTCCAATTCGGTTCGTTCCTTTGCAAGCCGTGGGATCTGGTCTATCACCACCTTCCTCCTTGCACACAGTTTCCTCTGCCCCTCCGACTTCTTAAATCCTGCCGCTATCATAGCCTTGACCGAAGATCGACCGAGTATTCCAACATGCCACTCCTTCCACAGCTGGTCGACCGTTGGATGCTGCGTCTCCATCACGAATATTCCAGCAACGATGGTGGAACCGGGAAGCGCCGAGGATGGATTGGTCGTAGAGGGCTGAGAGCTTGAGGATTCGCCTTGCTTCTCGTAATAAGATGCGAGGGGTTGGATCCAGTGATACCGTAAGTCTCGCGGGCGACTGCGGCTAGTTTGTCAGCCATTCCCTCTCCTGGGCTCCCGGAAGAGATGTTGCTCTCATTTTCCTTGTCGTCCGTGCTCGCAGAACCCTCCGACATCTTCAGCCCCGTCTCGAAGGTGCCGCTCATTATGGTAGAAAGCGTCTCCGCCAGGAGTCCCATGCTCGCTGCGATCGATTTCTGGTGCCGGGCTTGAACGCTCTGGATTTTGCCCACGTCGTTGAATAGGGGATTCATCTCGGACCGGAACCCATTCAACCCGTCCTGGACTACGAGCTGTAAGTCCTTCAATCCGAGCTCCATCATACCTCTCATTAGGTCCATTCTAGAATGCATTTGCGGCATCACTTGTTGGAATTGAATATCCATAGGAGCGACGGTGGTTTGCATGCGAGCTACAACCCTTTCTGCAAACGTCTTGAACAGGTCGGTTTGGAACAGATCGTGGCGGAACAGAAGGTGTTCTGGTTGTCGTTGCATCAGGAAAGCGCAGTCCTGGAGGAGGATTCGACGAAGTTTGAGAAGAAGACTCAGAAACCCGTGGGCGGCAATTGTTCTTTGCGCTGCAGGTAAGGTTTCTAATTTCTCGAACCTGGCAGGTGCAGTATGGTCATTCCACTGAATCACATCTCTCTTCGCCTTTATACAGCTGTCCGAAAGACTCACCATAAAGCGGCTTGCGGAAAGACCATGACTTCCAGCTCTGATGGTGGGTCGACGTCTCGGGCGATCCAAAATTGGCCGGATGCAGCAGGGAATCCTGCCAATACTGGCATCGTCTCCCGAGGCAAAGTTGTAAGGTAATGCTGAGTCATAGATGACATATCCCATCTCCCACCTCTTCGAATGTCAGTCTCGCTCGCACCAAGCAGATCGGCCATACGCGCTCCAGAACCACGAAAGATGTGGGTCACTTTCTTCGACGACTGGCTGATTCCCGCTTTTTTAAGCACCGCTTTGGTAGCTTTGTAGTGCGCGTCGGAGGATATGGGCGCGTTCTCCAGCTTCTTCGACGTTCCAGGAAACAATCAAATCGGATACCATTCGGAAGCGTCGCTCATCCTCGGGAAGCTATCCTGCTGAGCTCCGAATGTCTCGCCGCTGATCTGAAGTCTGTGAGAGTTGTTTAGCCAAGATTACCTATACAAACGTGTTTCACCTCTGCCTGCTCACCTGTAGAACAGCCACATTGCCATTGCGCCAAGGGGACACGCTTCCCAATCCTTGTTTCGCATCGCGCCGCAGTACTGGGTTCTTCCCTCTTGGTTCGACTTCCCGTCCAGCAGCAGTATCACCATGATATCACATACGGATGGCCCCTCCCTATGATCCATAGGGAGATGCTGTATGTCTGGGAACTGGATACCTCGAGCGTCTTCGCCACGCAGCAGACCATAATGCGACAAAGCCGCCATCAGTCGATCCCGTAAACCTTGCGACGTGTTTCGAGTGAGCCCTTCGTGTAGGATGCTGACCACCTGCTCGGTCTTGTGGTATCCGTCCAGAAACGAGTCTAAGAAAGCATGTATAAAATCAGAGAAGGACGCAACGTCAGCTAGTGAAACGCCATACATCACTTGCGATACGGAAAGTATGCAGACCTTTGCATCAATCTACAAATGAGCTTTTCTTCCGAGTCGCATTCTCGCGCTGCAACGTTGCCATCAGTTCGATGACCTGGGGGAATCGGCGAGGACTGTTGAACGCATGGCCGCTGGCTGCCATCTGACGTTTTTGCAGATGACAGAGGGCGCACAGGTACGCTTCCAGTGTTTTCGCGCCGACCGTCGGAACGGCGTCCTGGCGTCCCGTGATCTCATCTGCCGCTGCCGTCGTGTTGCCGGGAGCCTTGCTCTTGCCCTTGGCTCCGATCTTCCTTCGTTGTTTGTACGCTCTTCCGACTACACCTTCTTTGAAGAAGATCGCTACTCTTTTGTCCGTTACTATAGTTCTGCATTGTTTCGAAAAATCAGCCTCCCTGCGTGGACGTGTCATCGAAGAAGGACGTTGTCGTTTGGATACCTCATGAATTCCTCCAAGCTCCTATGAAACTCGTCCCCCTCTTCCAATGGCACCTTCTTCTCTTTCTCCACCGCGTGCTTCAGACACCACTCGCGGAACTCCCTCATCGGCGTAGCGTAGGCAGCTTTGGTTGCCTTGGGCATGGAATCATCATGGGCCTGGCGAATTTCATCGAGGATTGCATCATCTTCCAAGGTACCGACGTCATCGGGCAACTCATTTCCCTCCATCACGACCTGAGTCGCCCGTGTCATTTGTTGACGGCCTCCTCCTCCCATGCTGGACACAATGCGACAAGTTCGGTGTTGGGCGAAGATGTGATGTGAGATGCGTCTGGCTGTAAAGCTGGGTCGGCTGTGATCGTGAGAGCCCCACTGGGAGAAAGAGTACTGCTGTGAAGGTTTCGCGACGAGAATTTCCATTTCGACAGCTCTTTGATACATTTATGGGTCCCCTCCTCATGTGACAGTGGCGAACGATCGGCACATGATGGGTCAAGCCCCGATTTGACTTCTGCGGGCGCGATATTTTGGCGGTTTGGGGGCAAGGTCGCCCCATAAGGGGCTAAGCGCGTCAGGCCGGACACCCCCCCTGGACACGCGTCCGGACACCATAGTCTATGACAGTACATAGTTATTTACTATCTAGTCTTGTGAGAAGTCATCTTATGTAATAAGAATCATGCCCAACTATGAACTATACCGGAGATCACTACATGACCTGTCGCGGGCCAGTAGCATGGCCTCTATCATTCTGTCGTATCACGGGAGCCAGTGAAAAAAAGGCGGCGGCATCCGGGGCTAGACCTCGACATAGTAGCTTACGAATGTATCCGTCAGTTGGCCAATCGTTTTACAGACACGTGACTCTCGGTTATTCGTCTTACCGAAAACAACAAACAAGGTCATGATTTTTTTAGCTCTGTGGCAGTACTTCAATATTTAAGTAGTAGGAGCCACACACCATCATCGCCACCAGCAGCGATCGTTTCAAACCAAATTCAGCGGCGAGTCGATGTCTGGCTCGGATTCGCCACTAAGCTCCTTTCCGACGGAAGACGAGTCCTCAGCGGAGACGCCGAATGTCATTCCGGCATCCTCTAGCCTGTTTGGAGGGAAGAAGAAAGGACGAAGACGATTAGCAGACTTTGTGAATCAGGCATCCACCAGAGCAGTTGCCGAGGAGCAGGTGCAAACTAGTCTTCCCAGCTCTCAATCCACAGTTCAGGATTCTGATGATCCCAGATGGGAGAGGCTGGATGCGGAAGAGCGAGCCAACTCTCAATCGAATGTCAACACCGAGGACGTACCTGCATACGATCAGCTTCTTGCGGAGTATCGATCGGCACTAATCAGCGCGCACGATCCGGGGGATGTGGAGGATGAGGTGTTCGATGGACCCGGACGCAGAATTATGCAGACAGTGAATCGAGAGGATGATGGATACGTCAAGGTGTATGAAGGCTTGACGACGGGTGTACCATTGTGGTTCGACGAAACTGTAAGACATCATTACTATCGCTCGGACACTTATTGAGGACCGATTGTATTTAGCTGTATGACTGGGGTCAGAAGGAGAGGTGGACGGATCTCTGCCGTGATCCAGTCAAACTCAAGCACAGCTTTGACACTCCGCGAGACGATCGGCACGTTATAGCGCTTCCGCGCCTATCCGACGCGGGAATGAGAGATCCAAGACTAAGCGACACATCTATCGTTGTTCGCTCAAGGTTTACATGTCGAACGAAACATATCCTTGATCGGCTTACCGATCTCCCACAGAGACAGAACTTCACCTCCAAGAGAAAGCAAGGTGCCACGCGAAAGGGGACAGCCGACCAGTCAGTTGTGTACAGACTTGCTGAGACAGAGGTTTCCCAGACGACCAACTTGCCGCTGGAAGAGAGCCAGCAACTCCCAAAGCCGAAGGGCTGCGGTAATGCTCAAGGCTGTAAAGTGACTCTCGTCGTGAGTTCGAGATTGCTTAGAACTGCCAAGCCGCTTGCTGATAGGCAAATATGTGCTCGGGTTCTGGAATTTCGCCACAGCTCGAGATTTCGAAGGCTCAAGAAAGTCGCCACGAGTGTACCATCTGGCAAAAGGGAGTCCATCGCCCTTATTCAGGACAGCACTTGAAAGACCACGCCGAGTATTCGCCAACGATACGACAAAAGATTCTCGAACTTGCGTGGGTACCGTCGTCGAGCACGCGAAAAGTTCTCAAAGGTACGAATTGTCACTTTCTGTGAAAGCATATGTCTTGCTGATGACTAACTTCCCCCAGCTCTTGGTGAATCTTATAACACCCCGGAGTTTGCGCATATTCCGGATTGGCGCCGACCGAAAGAAAAGCAGGTCCGAAGTGCGCTTGAGAACTACCGGACAACCTCCGCGCTTCATGAAAACCCCCTCATGGCGGTACAAATCATGCACGATCGCAATCCGGAAAGTTTCATCATGTACGTGTTGCCTTGAGTCATTTCTGACAGCGTATGCTAATTGCTCAGAGATATATGGTCAGCCATCAACGCCTCACAAGGGATAAACAGTTTATAGCTGAGGTGACGGACGACTACGCTATCGACTCAGCAATACTGAACAGCCGCAAACACGGTATCGGCCTGGACAGTACTTGGAGGCCTGTCAATCACAACGGCCATCCTTTGACCTTTGTCGTGACCTGCAATGATCAGGAACGTATGGCACCCGGTGATTATCACTAACCCTTGAAAGACGATTGTGTGAAATTGGAGAAGCTGATTATGAGCTGTCATTCATAGTAGCAGCATTTGTCTCTCGGTCGATCGACCAAGCAACGCTGACACAGCTCCTACACGCTTTTAAGCGCCGTGTGGAGCATCGTGCTCATGAGACTGCTTCCGGAAGCATAGAGTGTGAGTATTTTTTCTTGTAGGCCTGTCTGAGATTATGCGGCTGACGTCGCCCTGTGAAGTTGGTGAACAGGAGAATAGATCTCCCGATGAACTACATGACCTGCGTCAAAACGCAGTCAAGATCGCCAGTTGAGGCTGGCTGCCAAGATTTGCCATGGTCGATAAAGACCGCGCTGAAGTAAATGCCCTGCAGTCAGGCATGTCTCTACTTCGCCTAATAAGGTGATCCTATCAAGGAGCATCGGCATCACAATCGTTCTGATGTTTCCACAATGTGCCTTAGTTTTTGGAGCCTCCTTCTGTATCCGTCTTTGCCAGTTTCACGTCACGCAGGCTATCCGGCGATGGGAAGCGGAATTCAATCGCCGTAAGAGCCCCAAGTCACAGAAGCGGGTATACAGGATCCCCCATGAAGAGATGGACGACCTTCTCAGATGCGTAAGAGAGCTGCAGAGGTGTCGGCGTGGTGAAGACTGGGATGAAGCTAGTTCTATATTTCTGGCGAAGGCCAGGGAAAAGCTGACTGGAAAACACAGGCTCAAGCCTGGAGTCTTTTTAGAAGTGGAGTCCTACTTTCGAGATAATTGGTTCAAATCCGAATGGCGCGGTGAGTAAATCGAATCTTCATACAAACAGTACGGATAGCCCGTTTATGCACTTTTGTTATATATAAGACATGTGGACTGACATCGGTCTACCGGAGTACGGCGCCACCCGAGGTGGCGTACTGAACACGAACAATTGGATTGAATCGGCCTTCAAAACATTCAAAGCCGTTTTCTTACGAGGACGCAAGAACAGGCGGTTCGCAATCACTTCCGTCAAGCGGGGAAAAGGGTGTATCTGATCGGTGTCGTAATCTCAGAGTGGACCGTCTGATCGCCGTCTTGATCAATGACTACTTTCCGTATTACTCGATGTGGCCTGTCAACGAGCCGAGACCCTCTGCCCAGATTCTGAAAGTAATGGAGCAAGGATACGAGCTGTGGAAGGGCGCGGTGTTTCGAAAGCAGCACAATGATGGCAGTCGGAAGTGGCTAGTGTACTACAAGAAAGAGTGAGTAATTTTGAACAGTTTTCCCACATGTGCTTCTTTCTCTAGCATGCGGTTAGGTATAAAGACCAGACGGGAGCGAAAGCCCTGGGGGACGTCAACCACGTTGTGGCGCTACATCCAAATTCGTCAAAAACCAGTACCTGCTCAAGCTGGATGGCACGAGGGACGATGTGTGATCACATGTGGGCGTTGAGATGGACAGAGTCCTGCGGACCGTATGTCCGATTTCAAGGTAATGGTTCTTTCATCGTACACCCTCCTTACCGTGCTTGATCACGGCCACTGACTCTCATGGTGTGTGCAGAGATTGTCCTCAGTCGTTCCGCTCGTCTGGGCACTGTGCTAAGGGGATACGCGCTCCCTCCGCCGCTGAAAGTGGATCAAACAGAAGCGAAGGCGGAAGCCGACTTCGACGATGACATCAAGGACGAAGCCGCGTCATCATTCGAACAATCGTGGGCAAGACCGCTCATCGTTGTCCCGACGACACCATGTGACACCGAGCCGGCCGCGCGCCGGACCAAGCACATTAATATCGGTCTTAGCAGTCCATTGACTCCTTTGCCCCAGAAACCCTTCCTACAACCTGACTTCTTCCCCCGTCCTACTAGCCCAACTCTCTCGGTGGTCGGATCCGATGCGACTGTACGAACGGAAGACACCGCTCGGCCCATCGACCCACCCGTACGACAATCTGATGAGTTTAGGCTGGAGATAGTGGGAAGCAGAAGGTGTCCTACGGTGGAGACGAGTCCATTGCAGAAGAACCGCAAGGTGGGCACATCGGTTTCACTGTTCACAATTTGAGACACTGACTTGCTTGCGTCAAAGGGCCGAAAGACTAAGCCAACACCAGACGCTATCGAAGCGCCCACAACAACGCCTGCTCCGCTATCCTATGTCGCTTTACCTACGAAGGAAAGATTGACAATTAGCGCGAGCGACTGCCTGGAAGCAAAGACGACAGCTTCCCAGCCGAAACGAGCGGTATGGCCTCCGATCCCGATGTATTCTATCATGATCTCACAACTGCCTGTGTTTCTCTTTGGATTGCTGCGCGAGCCAAGACGAAACAGTCCCAGGAGCCGGTGATAGCTCTGGGTACAGACTCACATCAGTTATGTTAGCCACCATCCGCCTCCCTACACACCGGTATCATCAACGGAGACAACTCATGCTACGCAATCTCGACCTTCCAGTGTCTTCTGCACATCGCAGAACTTCGACAGACGCTGAGCGTTTTGAAACAGCCTAGAAGCACCAGAGGTGAGGAGCACTCAGAGGATCCGGAAGTTACCCACCTATCTATGGGAATAAATAGCTGATATTCAGTACATGCTTAAGTTCGAACTTCATTTGTGATTTGAAGTCCTTGGCATGCGAGTGGCAGGCCTCAGCGAACGCTTTTAAGCCGGCATTGTTCGATGGCGTAAAAGGGGTGAATGGTATGTGTCTACACTGTTTGAATGCGGCAGTAAAACCTTTCCAAATTGACACTATCATGAAGCTTTTGGGCTACCCCATGGCAAGCCTCCATGTGCGGATGAACTGCTAATGAAATTCTTCACAAAGGCCTTAGAGTGAGTCATGTCGTTACAGTGTTTCTCCCCCTTATCTTCTAAAACTCGATATTGTACATGACAGGCGTATCCTTTCCAATCGCTTCCAGGTGCAAATCGACGCACGAGATGGTGGAGAAGTCTTTATATAAGGCTTCGCCCTTTATGATCATGAGGTTGAATCGAGATGGTGAAAGGGAGGCGCAGAAGGAGCAGAAAGAGCAGGGACTCGAGCCACAGGCATCCAAGTCCGTCAACGTGTAGAAGACGTTAAATCTTGAAAGATTGACCAAGGGAAAAGTACGTCAATAACGCGCTCGAGCAATCTTTCAATCGTGCTGACGTCCGGTAACATCTGTGACTCAAAAGTACCGGAAACTGTCATACAGCTTAACTGGAATCGTTCAGCATATCGTATCGGCTAAATCCGGACATTATATTGCAGACGTCCTCGCCGGACGGCAGTGGATCCGATAAGATGACAACCGATGTCCGATAGAGATTGAGGAGCCGACAGGAAAGACTTGCAACTACGTCGAAAAAGGTGGATCCCTGCTACCGACATGGTCCCCTGTGCTTTTGTTTTACTAAGCAAGAGTCATTGAGTTAGCGGAGGAACCGCTTCCTGACCTTCAACCGCTTTCATCGATCACCGCAGTAAGTAAGAGTGCCGCAATAGCCGATCCCCGACGTTGATATCGATCGAGGACAATCTCAGCCTACGTTGCCCTCATATATTTCATCATACGACTTCGAGACCTGGCGGCAGCTCAAGAGGATCATCCCAGCTGTAGATCTTCGTGAGACGGACATCCTGACATCGGTATGTCTTTCACGAGACGATGACCTGAAACGTGTTCAGTTTCTGATCTACTGATGGTGTGGAGTGCTCACAGTACCACTCATTACAAAGCGCTCCGAAAGCTTCGGCGGGATCAAAATTCAAAGCATTCAGCAAAGACACCGGTATCGAGGGCGTCGGACCAGGACAACCGGTGTCAGCGGGCGATGCGTCATATTTCCGGGAGGATGCGATGATGAATGATACCATTATCTTCGCATGGTGTCAGGTACTCAAAAAATTTCTGACTCCTGGTCTCGCTTTGATCGGAGACACACGGGTCATGCAGATGGCGGAGTCTTCAGCCGGATTACGGCAGCTGGACTCATGGTTCTCCGAGAAGCAAGCGGTGAGTTCACATTTGGTGTTCATGTGTTATTCAAGGCAAACTAAAAAACAATGGGTATTATGAAATCAGATTGTCTTCTCGTATAAAAGACCATACAGAAGGATGATCTTCGCGGTCTACTTTGGGGACGACGGTGGTGACCTCCACTGGGGTGCAGGTGTCATCGATTTCGATAGCCAAAGAGTGTCGCTGTATGATAGCTTACCCACAGAGGGGAATCGGAATCGGTTCATGATAGTGAGATACTTCCTGCAATTTGACGAGTTGAATCCTTACGGTGCTAATAGACTGCACCAGGCAATGGAAGAATTTTTAGCACATAGGTATAGAGTGGAGCAGGAGACTCACCCTGATGAGCTGATGGAGAAACCAGATTGGAGATATCGTCCTTCGAAGGTGAGCAGAATCGGATGGGATCAGGTGGCCTAGATAAGAAGCGAGGCTAAACTGGCAGCATCGAAGGGCGAGGACATCCGCCAGCCGCTGGTACCGCGGCAGACTGATGGGTGTAGTTGTGGCTGGATTGCCACGCGTTACATGGAGTTGGGCGCTTTGGGAGTATTGCCTAACAGCGACACGCTAGGCATCGACAACAAACAGGAGTGGACTCGCGGTGAAGGCAACCGACGGAGGCTGGAGGTATGGGCGGCGTTGTCAAGATATGGTGAAAGAGTGACATCCGAGAAGGGGGGTGACAGCGAAGGCGAGGTGGAGTTTGTGGGAGAAGCTGTATCCAAGTAGAAAATGATACAACGCACGGTTGGCGCATCGGTTGGTAGGCATGACGATTGATATATGGGAACTACCTAGTGTCATACAGGGATGGAAAGAAGCGTCTGGAGTGGAGACAGGCACCAACATGTGAACACGACTGTGAGAATCGATATAATCCAGATATATGCTCACGATGGACGACTGGGTTTTGTTGCACGAAAACCACATGGAGAATGAGCAACACTCAACAATTCGCGAACCAAAGCGGCGACGAGGATCGAAACCAATCAGGTCGTGTCTCATTCCACCAATACGTTGTTTTTGTATGAGCTGCTGCGAAGGAGGGGAATGTATTGTGCTACACTGGAGCTGGAGAGTCGTTGGAACGATGTAGGTTGTGGAACAAGAGATGAGCTAGTAAGACAAGTAGAAGTATATATGATCGGTTTAGGATTTGAAAACAAATGTAACATCGAAAGCAGGGAGGAGAGCGTTTGACAAGGTCACAGAGGGACAGAGTGTGGATGTGGAGGAGAGAGGGAATGAAGGTGACAGGACGATGAGGAGAGAGGACGAAGGTGAGGAGATGTGGAGGAGAGGAGACGATGGAGAGAAAGGCATAGTGGTATCCGAAGCAGCGACGAGACTGAGGGAGGTCGGGAGAGCGGGAAAGCATCTCCGTAGAGGGACAGAATGTATGATAATGAGCTTACCGGAGCGGGGAGACTAGTTGGAGAAGAGCGACCTCTTCACGTTCTCGAGATAGCTTGGATACCGACTCGCAGTTTTCCTCGGAAAGCACACCGAGTACGACACTTGATAAGCGTCACGTCAACGCTTTCTCAAACGAATGGACTTTCTTTCCCCTTCTTGCGACATACCACGATCGACAGTTTCAACGACAAGCAGATGCACCACGACCGACTTCACAACGACACACTTACGCACAACGATCGCATACACACGCACCACGTTCATTCATAACGACATGTATCATCTCTTTCAGCAACATTCGAACAGCATGTATAACGACGCGTATATGTTTTAGCATTCAAGATGAATGTACCGATGATTATTTTTCCATGCATGATTTACAGTTATTCGTGATTTACCACCATTCCATCGTGGTCACAGCAGCTCGCCTGTTCTAGTTATGGCAAAGAACCAGAAAGGAAATCAGTGACAGGTATGAAAGCAAACCAACTCACTGATGCGCATGATTACACGCTAATTCCCCACACGACATCCCCACCAAACCATCGCTCATCTTCCTTCACTTCCGTTTGCACCACCATCCCTTCCTAGTCCCACCTTATCTGTCGGGTTTTGAAGGGATGCAGGTGCAGGCGAGGTGATGGTTAGAGTGATGTGAAGCTGGGCATTCAAACGACGGTTTGCGATCGTTGATGGTGGAAGCAGTCGATGGTTTGTTGGTCACCATTGTCACGAAAGGTGGCATTGAGATTCCGACTGAGCCGCAACATCACTTGGTCAAGTCGTCGATCACCCACATGGCTCTGCTGGTTGATTCAATCGAGATGCTACCGAAAAAGACTTGACCCTGCATGCATATGTTCAACGATGGCATACCGCGGAAAGCAGGAGTGAATGTATCGATATATCGTAACGAATGGCGGAAGGACGAAGGGCAAGATGTCGTGTTTTTCGAAATTGTGATCACCTAGAGAGAACCGCCGAAATATGGTTATGGCACGGATACATTCAGACGATGACGGAGGGTGACATTGACACCGATGCTACACGAGGTGTTGGTGCTGGCCGTGCGTTGAGGAGGTGTAACGTGAGGTGACAGCAGGGCAAACTGATGCATGTTGATCGAGAAATGGGCGTTGAAAAAATGTGATTCGTGGTGCAATGCAACAGCTGAGCATCTTGATGGAGTAAACGTCACACAGACGAATGGTTGACACGCTTTACGGAAACCCGGATGATAGTAAGAAGCGGTTCAACGATCCGTATCATCCGCATTTATCGGTCGGGTTGACGAAATCGGGTGCGAATGCTTCAAGGAAATGTGGATGAACATCGTTTTTACCCACGGGAATGATATTTGTCAGTCTCAATGCATCAACCATCAAGCCAAGGTCAACTCACGCAGCTGCGTCCGTTCCGCGATGATTCTTCTTATCTCGAACCTCTGCCCATCCTCGCTGCCAGCATGACTCGCCAATGCGCCCCCGACGGTACCTCGAGTCCACATCACGAAACTTCCTCTTGATAACCACTGCAGCCTTCAGTGGCTTTGACGTGTACGGCTTGTGGGATTGATCGCGAGTGCAAAGTGATACCGCTCGTCTTGTCTGGGTTTCTGGGATTGAAACCTTTACCTTCGTATCAACGCAAGTTCTATTGGCATGACATATCAGAGGTCAAAATCAGAATCACTAGAAGATCAGTGCGGAGGACTCACCATCATCGTAGAACCATCTATGGAACGCAGGCCGAGAGATGATCCGGGCTTGCAACAAGTCAACGATTCCGCTTTCCCCGACCAGGGTTCATCATCTCCACAGTGGTCTTTACAACACGACTACGGGGCGTCTTCGGCCCGGGGTCCACGGCTAGGCTCGCTAAGATGTGCCTCTTCTTCTTGCCGAGGATTCGAATTTCGACGGTGACGATGGCGGGGTATCGACGGAATTTGGGTCTCCAGAGGTTTTGTTCGTTGACAGCACTCGCGAAAGCCACTCGTAGCGGTTCGAGCAACGCAATAATCTGGTGAAAAGCCGGAAGTGCATTTTGTTTCTCCAATTCTACGTCAGGATGCATCGCTACCATGACGGGGATATAATCACCCGCAGCAGAAAGGTAGATCCGATCTATGAGCCGCGCTAACGAAATGTAATGCGCTTCCAAGTCCTACATACGTATCACTGGATACACAAACATAGGTATTGAACCAACCTCATTGCATCAGCCTGACCGCTCGTTGCGCGGTCGAAGGTCAATCTGATAGAATGATGTTAGCAGCGAACGGAGAGTACTTCCCGCGTTTCATCCGACGAGACTGACCTTCTTGCAAAGGTAGCTGGCCTTCCCGAGGCCCGTCTTCTGATGTTGAACAACTTTATAGGTGATAAAAAGGCATTCAAACTATTCCAGCGGGTTTTCTCGCTTTCTATTTATACTCCTTTCTCCCCTAGTCCTTTCCTTCTTTCTTCGCGGTTCCTGTAGAAGACGGAGTGCGTCGCGGACCAGTGGTCTATCATACGGAATTATGAAGCACCTTTGTTGTAAAGGGAACTAGCACAAGCGGTTTACTTTTATTACTGAAGACGGGATCAGATATGTTCGCCGAAGTGGAAGACGAAGAGTAGCTAGTCCTGAGAAAGTGTTGCACTCGAGGTAGCTTCGGGATTAAGGGTGTATCAAAGGGTGAATCATAAAGCATGAAGACTATTACAAGAGTGATGAAAAGCTAGCTATATATACCTGTTCTGACAGGGCTGAGGATACTAGGTCTGACTTGGAAAGCCTATGCACAGAGGACATGCACTGGGAATTTGCGAGTAAACATCCGTGGGGAGAATACGAGTAAATGTCCCATGGAGAAATACGAGTAAATGTCCCAAGGGGAAGATACGAGTAATTCTTGATGACGACACGCGAAGCTGAGTCATTGTTTCTGTAGTTGCTGAACTTAGTCTCTTGGAGAGCCATTACCCAAGGTGACAGTTCCGGAGGAGACTTAGGATTGTGGCTGTTCGCAGGATCGTTGGAAGATCGTAGTAGAGTAGACGGTGTATCCTATGTTATAGGTACCATTCTAAACCAGATACATGATCACTGCAGAGTGGCTCACCGGACCGGTTGGACTGACAGGGCTGACTGGACGGACTTGTCTGGACGAACTGATCGGGATGGATAGTCTGGATGGGATGGATAGGCTGGATGGGTTGGACGGACTGGCTGGGTGGTAGTGTGACGAATGACGGACATGGCGTACCGAGACCAATCCCGCGATGTCCTTTCCATCTCTCTACATCACTCCGTCCCTTTTACTAGCGGCGACCAGAGGCTGCGCCATCAACATTTATCTCACCAAGTCGTTCCGTTGCAATTGCTCTACAAGCTCGTTGTACGCCGTCCGTCCCATCTTCGGCTACAGAACACGATTGCATCCACCGAATTGTCCGGAAACACGTGTGTTGATCAGCCTCTGGTGTAGGCGATCTCCGTTCTTGATGACGGTACCTTCCCAGTACTTGTAAAGCACGTCGTGTACGCCGGTGAAATGATGCCCTAGGTCCTCGCCGGCCTTTATGCCCTCCAGGTTTCGGACATGATATGACATTTTCGTGTTGGCTTCGTTGATCTCGTGCTTTACGATGTTGTCCTTGCTGAAAGGCAGCATGTCGTCGTCAGACACCTCGTCGTCGCTGGAGGGAACAAGGGCGTTTCCCGAATTGGGAGGAGCCCGGTGATGGAAGTCTCCGGGTTCAAATTGAGGTACATCTTGAGGCGCATCAGGCCCGAACTGTTGGAATGGGACGTCAAGCGCATTCCACCCCATATTCATGTGAGCTACACCATCGGCCGGTGCGTTCCAGTCGAGAGCTTTTTCGGCGGGGGGCACCTCGTCGCGCAAAACTGGAGCAAAGTTCCCCAGGGCGTATGCAGAGACATAGTATAGTTGTGACAGCTAGATGACATCATCGCCGTCACCTCTCATGCCTCTGTCCAGTCTCTCCACGTCTCCTCAAGCTTCAGCACTTCACTACTTCACCTTCAGTCACTACACTTCCATCACTTCACCACTTCGCTGCTTCATCGCTTCTCTTCAAGACCTCAACGCTTCACTTCGAGACTTCATCACTTCACTTCACCACTTCCCGCCTTCAACTTCACCCCTTCACTTCACTTCACTTCACCATTTCAGTTGCCCTAGGAACGCTCTCCTTCCCTTGGAGAGCTATGCATTCTGGATAGATATATATAGCGGGCACATTGCCCTTTTGTGATAGCCATCATGCTTCATGAAATCCTTTAATTCACCTTCAGTTCCGGAGATACCTTGAGCGCAAGACTTTCTCAGGATTAACTGCCCTTCGTCTTCCGCTTCCGGTATTATCAGGTATCATCTTAAGTAATAAGAGGACATCGCTTGTGCTAGTTCCCTGTACAACGGCAGCGCTATCTTGCGTCGCAGGATAGATCACTTGCCCGCGAGAGCGAAGGCGTAGAGATCCTCGACCCACTCGTCGTTTCCGCGAGCAAGCATGCCGGCGAGCTCGAGCGTGAACCTTTCCCGCCGAGTAAGAAAACGATCGGGCGGTGGGTTGGGGAAGATGTTGACGGCAAAAGCGAGTGCGTTGTACATTTGGTGTTACGCTGCGTCCATGCGGAGAGTTAACAGCGGGAAAGGATAAAGAACACTGACAGAAATGCACGTGCTAGAAAGAGACAAAGGTCGGAGTACAAGACTAAATTTCAGGAGGTCCGGCTCAGAGAGAAGCCGTCCCGTATTCAGTCACTGTGAGGATAGCCAATCATCGGATACTGCGCGTCCGTCCAGTCCGAAACTTGCGCTTCTAGTCGGTGTTCTGCTTTCTGGCATATTGTATACGCGTGCCTGTTCGCCAAGTAGAGGTGGCGGCGAGCAATTAGCGTCGTTTTGGCGGGTGCTACCGCGACTCCGCTGGAGCCACAAGACGGTACCCGATTACGCCTTAGATTGTCGGTGTGATGCTGCACGACTTGATGCGATTGTATGTGGAGTGAGGGGCGAGTGAAAAGCGTGGAGGCTCGGGCCGTTCATTTTTGAGAACGGAAACGGGGCTCGTCGCATCACTTGCCTGGTTAGCTCAGTCGGTAGAGCGCACGACTCTTACTTTGATGTCATCAACGTGGGATCGTGCGGCCGCGGGTTCGAACCCCGCATCGGGTTACCTTTTGCTTGCTTACTTCTTTGCCTACTTTTGCTTTGCCACACCCTTTGCCTCTCGCATTTTTGCCGTCGTTCTGGATCAACCAATACTAGCTGCTGTAGACTGTCGGTCTTGGATCTGTAATGGTATCCAACCAGGACGAGTACTCTTACGGATACTCGCGCTGCCCAATCAATCGTGACGCGCCAGAAGACGAAGAGAGAAGAGACAAGAAGCGGACGAAAACATGACTTTCAGGGGAATCTCAATATCTCGCTATTTCGGTGCTTCATTCGATTTTTTCCTTGGCAGTTTGATGAACTGTAGGCACAACCGATCGCCAGTGCATCCTGCTTTTCCTGCCTATTTCAGAATTGCTGTCAACGGGGTTGGGACTCCACTCGAGAGGATTGGATCGTTGACAGGGGGTAATGCGACGGATTCGACGGCTGAGCGGACGGAGACAAGACACATCCTGAGAGCCGCAATGTCGCCAGCAGTATGATCATTCGAGTGATTGTTGTGAGGCTAGCAATGATCGCTGTAGGGCTGCAACTCCTACAAGACACAAGCGTACAAGATGAAAGGTTTCTACACTCTACACTTGTCGTTCTCCCAGTACGATGCCCCTAGTTTGTCTCGCCAGTGGTACGTCAGCATATACATTTTTGGCTCGTCGCCCTGAAACGTCTGTAGGCAATGCATTGACGCCGAGCGCGGTCTTTTGGCATGGTATCCGCAAGTGAGTGATGGCGATGGCATCACACATTAATTGTCATATTCATTCCATGCATCCAGTCGCAGGGCACCATCCTCATCGCCACTGACGATCGCGACTAGTCGATGATCCGATCCCGCTCAGAAGATATACAAATTTCACACATACTGTCAAACGTCTGACACAAACGCAAGTTCCGCCTTCTAGCCCTTTAGGGCCTGGATTAACAAAATGGCCACGATTTCTTTACCTACACAAACTCTCCCTTTGTCTAACAATCCCCCTCGCCCGCCATCAAACCGGCCACTTGCAAAAGATAATCCCACTTTCGATCCTCGACGACAGAAATCCCGCCATTCGGACCAAGCTCCTTCATCTGCTTCCAATCCGACGTCCCATACTCCATCTGCTCCCCATTGACAAACTTTGCCTACAGGCGACGTGAGCCAAGCCACATCCAGCAAGCCGAATCCACACTCACCAAATCCCGAACCCACGTCTTCATGACCTTCTCCTCCTCCTCGGTCGCCCCAAGCCCAACGCCATACGCCCAAAGCACCACATCAGACCCATGCGGAACACCCATCACATCCGGCACCAACCGCTTCAAGAACGCCGGTTTCCACGCAACCCTGTACCGATGCACCCGATCCAGGGGGACACCAGCCTCTTTGAGCTGCTGCACCAACAGCCTCTCGGGCGCTCGAACTTGCCCGTCGGAGACGATATCCCCATACACCTTGGCCACGTATCCGATATTCGGGTTCGGATCGGACGTCGAGGCGGGAAGTTGTAACTTGTCCACCAAGAACGCCTTGAGTAGTCGATCGGTGACCGGCAACGGGTAAAGATTGGCTATAGCGTCCCTGAGCCCGGTTTCCTCTTTCGGAGCGTCCATACGATAGGTACATTCCTACCCAACAACGTCAGCACGACTCAGACGACGCGAGACGAAGGAAAGGACCCACCTCATTCATCACCTCCCCAATCAACAACCCCATCCCCCTCCTCTCAAACTCCCTCGCAAATTCCCCCCTCGCACAACGACCCATCAGATCCTCGGGAAAGAACTTGCCATCCGCAACGGCTCTAAACATGTGCGTCTTCATCCCTTTGATCCCCTCTGTCAACGCCTTGGCGTCCACCTGCCTCAGCGCCGCAAGTTTTTCCTCAGCGGATAGGTCGGAGGGTATGTTGTGGATGGCCAAGAGTTCGTCGAATTGGGGTTGGACGTCTTCCAACGACTTTGGGTTCGTAGGAATCGCGTTCGAGTGCCTACCCACGGGGATCAGTCGATGCCTCATTGTCTGGAAAGCAGAACTGACATCGCGAGCCTCTTTATCGAATTCGACGTGGCCGGATAATCACCCATAAGCAACGCATGCACCTAGCCCAAAAATCAACACGCATCCTCTTTGCCGCATACAGCACTCACCGCTTGCGAATGGACCGAATACGCTCCAGCACTCAACCCCGCCAACGTAACATTCCCCACATCAGCCCCAAACGCCCTCCCAAAGCGCTGTATCCATCGTAAAGCCTGCCATTGGTCCCACAATCCGTAGTTTCCGTAGCCCTCTTCCCCGCCCTCTTGCGCGAGTTCCTTGGAAGCTAGGAATCCGAATACGTTGAGCCGGTACCCTACGGAGATGTATATGCAGTTGAGGCTTGCCCCATCAGCGCTGACGAGCTGCGTCGGATCAGACATCGGGTCCTGGCTCGGATTACCCATTTGCAGGAATCCACCTGCGGACGATCAGTGGAAACCCAAACGACGGAAATGAGGGACTAACCATGGTACCACACAACCACAGGCCACCCTCCCCCCGGCGCATCCCCTACAGGCATCCACACATTCAAAAGCAAACAATCCTCACTATACCGCGGCTCCTCTTGCGGAATCGGCAACGCCATCGCATTCTGCCACGCAACCGCTCCAAACTCCCCACATCGCCTCGGCCCGCCCTTCCCATCCGAATAGACGTACCCCTCCTCCAGAGGCTTGGGACGTCTCCATCGTAACGCTCCTACAGGAGGCAGAGCATACGGCACGGCTGTGAATCTGCGGACTTTCCCGTCGATGAGCGTCCCGCAGAGGGAGCCGTGTTGGCCGAGGTCGAGCGTTGTTTCTTCGTATGTGTAGGTGGAAGAGATGTTGCCCATGGTTGCTGAAGGGACTGAGTGGTGACTCCCTCCCCTGGTTCCAGCCAGTTCAGGTAGGTGACTTCTTATACCGTCGCTCAAATACGCCCGCAAGTTGGCAGCGCAATAGAGACGACGGAGCCCGTATGCCGAATCCCACGGCGCGCGACGGCTCTTCTCTTCCTACAAAGACATCCATGACTACAACTCTATCGCTAATGCCCATGTCCCACCACCATACTCAACACCAACGGCCCCACCATCCCCGCCAGCAACAACCCCAACCGCATTTTCTGGCCCAACGCCTGCCCGTCCGCCGCATCGTGTTTCCCCCGATGCGCATGCTCGTGCGTCCCATGCGCGTCAGAGTCCGACAACGGGGAAATCACGGTCGCCACGTAGAGAAACGATCCTCCCTTGATTCCCAACAAACAGCAATCAGCACCAGCCCCGCACTCCGAAACCTCAAGGACGAACCGAGAAAAGCAACACAACCCCAGTCCACCACCCAATCGCGTCAACCTCGCCTTCCGCAGTGTCCCCCTGTCCAGCGCCAACGGCTTTAACGACCATATACGTCACAACAGCCCCCACCGGCGCCGCAACGCTAAACAACAACAGCCGTGTCCGGATCTGCGGCTTCGTCAACCCGAGGGATAACAACGTCGTCGTCAATCCCAGTGCCGTCGGTCCTACCACCAAACAATCAGCCCTCGCCCTCCCAACTCGTCTGACCGGGACTCACCCTTGTGCACAATCACCGCCAGAAAAACAACAAACCCCAGACCGCCACTTCCGCTCAGACTACTCGCGCCCAACGCGACCCCATCAGCAAGCGCATGAATCACCAACCCCAACGTCGCATTCAGCCCGGCAACTCCACGCCCACTGGCCCCTCCAACGGCTTCCAAACAACGATCCTCCAAGTCGAGCGCACCATCCTCCTCCGCCCGGCGCGCAAACAACGCCGTCCGCGAATTCATCCTCGGATGGCCAGGGATCTCCCGCGCGGCCCCACTCGGAGCCGGAGCCGGAACAGCCACAGCTTTCCCCATCCCTGCAAACGGTTCCCCTGCCTCCTCACCGTCGGAAATCCACAGATTCCCCATCCCGGACGGCCCCGCGGCCTTCTTCAGCGCATACCGCCCCTTCTGTCCCTGCCCCTGCGCCTGCGCCTCCTGCTCGGCATCAAACACCGTAGTGGAAGTCTCTGATTCGTGGCTCCCTGATCGGGGTAATCCGTCCGCCTCGGTATCGGATTCGTGGGTGTGCGTGTGGGCAGCATGGGTCGGTAGGTGGTCGTATGAGTGTTCTTCTTGTCCTGGATGGGGGGTCAATGATTCTACTCTGTTGTACAGACATGTAAAGTCAGCGCAAAGTCGAGGAAAGTTGTCAACGATGCAAGTTATGAAATCGTGGACGCCACGTTGAGCATTGAGCGGAGGCTTCACCTCGTCATCGTCCACCGGCAAACATCGGAAGCCGCGTCAGACCGACCTCGTCGACGACCCTTCCAGACTTCTCGCTACGTGCCCACGCAATGCTTTTCACTATTCATCGAATCCGGCAATCGTATCCACGTAACTCTGGTTCCAACCCCAGCCCGACCCTCCGATTCCGCCATCCACGTTGGTAAGCCTTACTCCCCTTTCCAAAGTGCCCTGTACGCCCCGGCCTTCTGCGCCGGTTCCGTCACTCGTTCCGTTGCCCTCGATCTGCATTAATTCATTCCCCACGTTCCCTCAGTGTACTCCGACGTCACTGGTCTGCGTTTCCTGGACTCGCTTTCTGAGAGTCGGCATGGTTTCCAGCGGCGGAGCTTTTTTGTGCGAGACGGGGGACGTTGAAGCCGTGACATGAAAGGCGGTACGGTACCCTCGCTCCATTCAGGCTTTCTGTCCGATTCGTCCTCCCTTCGACTCGCTCTTTTCACTCGCCCTTTCTTGCATTCTGCCGTCCTCGCCCAGCCCAGCCTAGCGAATTTACGTCTCCCTCGCCCGGCTCGTTGCGTCTCCCTCGAAGACTCGATATCCCCTCCTTCGCCCAAGTCATTCGCGTAATGACTGCCTCCTGCGACGGATTCAGACTGATCGTCGTTTCGCGCCGCAGACTACACCCGCTCCACTCGGAGGAGACTCGATCCGTGCGACACATGATATTCTCGTCCGTCCTACGACGCACTCGATGCAATGTTTGCCTGCTGCCGGCCTGCTTGGACTCGTCTTACGACGGGCTCGGTCAGCTACGACGTGCACCTCGAGACTCGGAAAGGTCATTGTTCGTGGCAAAAGCTACTCTCGTCTGTCCTACGACGGACTCGGGGATTCTAGCCTGCGGCGCAAACTACTCGCTTCACTCGGGGACGCTCCCCTCGTCTCGTCCTCGCTCCATTCGTGACACTCCCTCGTCTCGTCCTCGCTCCACTCCTTGTCTCGTCTCTTCCTCGCTCCACTCCTCGTCTCGCCTCCTCCTCGCTACGCTCGTCGTTCGGACTCACAGCAGCATCAACGCAAACCCGGCCAACAACGAACACCCGATCCACCTCGTCGGATGCGCAGAATTCACGCCCGCCTCCCTCGTCTCATCCCCCGGCAACGAATCATAAAGCGTGGAAACGCCCCTTGAAAGCACCAACCAATCAGCACGTCTTCAACCCTTCCCGAAACCACGACTCACTCGGGTATAATAATCGTCAAAGCACTCCCGACGAGCAGACCCATCCCCACGACACTGACGCACTTTACCGTCCGTCCCTCCCCGTCCGACGCCCCAAGAACGGATTTCGCCACAAGAGGGAGGTAGCCGACGGCGAAGGAGGCGATGAACGTTGCCGCTGCCTGTGCAAGAAGAAGGAGGAAGGACATTTGGGTGGCGAACAGATGGGAGAACGGAAGGCGGCCGAGGAGGAGGAGGATGGGCAGATAGGCTGGGTGCGATGACGCCCAGTTGCATCCGCATTCAGTAGTCGCGGAAAATGGTGACTGCTCTCTTTCGGCGCGTTTAACCCAGAAATCCCAGGGTGCACTCGGGAAGCCTTGGCCTATGACATCTGGTCGTATAGCGTGATACGATCCTTCAAATCGCTGGCTAGCAAGGACTGTGGTCCTGCTTGCCCCTCGCCACCTCGACCTCTTTCGCCACAGCCAAACACGGGCTGTAGCTCTTGCGCCCTACTTCACCTTCTGCCAAGGCGCCAGCCGTCCTAGCTGATAGGGAACAAAATCAACCAGATAGGACGGATCGTCCGTCTCTTTAGAAGTGCTACAGCACTGAACAAGATGGGGATTAGACCGACCTGGTCGGCAAAGTACTGTTGGACACGCCGCCACGAGTAATTGCCGTCCAGCAAGCTCTATAACCATGATCTGATTCAAGCTGACCGTAGTCACCGCAATAACCCAGATTAGTGGATGGAAGATCCGACACTGGATATGGAATCACAAACTACGTTGCTGGGCAGGACGCTGATCAATTATTGATGCTCTTCGACATGTGCGCCCAAGGAGACGTACTCCAGCTACAAAAGCTTGGAATCTTGCCGCCAAAGCGTTGATATCCTTGTTCTGAGGCAGGTAGGAGGCGGTATAGGATAATAGGAGGCATCAAGGCGAAGAGTCTTCGGCCTGATACGGGGTGAGCGCGAAGAGAGGACAAGTCGGATTTTTTTCGCTGGTTATCCAAAAGGTCTCTTTCGGTCAAAAGTTGGTTGTGGCCGGCAGGTCGGCTGTGACGAAAAGTTCCAAAGTATCCCAGCCTCCGTATCTGCCCGCTGTTTCCCTTTTGTTGATAGGCTAGGCTGGATCCGCAGATGGAGCCGTTGTGCTTGTAGCGAGGTGTAGACTGCAGATAGTCGGTTCCACCTAGGATCAATGCGAAGGGAACGGAAGAAACGCAAATCCTGGCCCATAGCGAACGGACTTGAAGACGCTAGCGATCCTCCTCGTGTATTGGGCGGCCGACATGAGTCTTGGTCCAACCAGTTTGCCGAGCGTTTTATTCCCCGCGAATGGATTCCATCTGATCAGCAGCGCCATACTGCATATCGCTCATGTGAACGGAGCCGAACCGTGTCGTCGGTGGTAGTTACTGAAAGATCCGCATTATCAGCACGAGAAATACAATTTCCGTCAGGGCCTACTCCCTTCTTTCACATTCACGTCGAATCGTGAGGCGTTCCCCCAAGAAAGCAGCCAAGATAGTGCATCTCTCGGCAATACGGCAAGCGATGAATCGTTACCAGCCCGTAGGTCCCACATCGCAGTAAGCGTCGTTATCAGCGGTGCAGCGGCGCCTACGGGTCAAGCTCTTCTTCAGGTCGAGTCGGGAGCAACACCACTCGTTTTATTTCTCGCCATCATTGAGCAATCTTCGCTGTCAGCAGGGATGGATGCCGCCCTGAAAACGGTATTACATAGTATGTTGTCTGTTGCGCAAGGTACTTGGTCGAATACTACTCACATCGTCCCGAGTCGAGAGGTATTTGCAAGAGATGCACCGTTAGTTGGAAGGACGTAACCGGAACAGCGATCGAGCTCTTGAAAGATATATCAATTCATAAACGCATCCCATCGCACAACACCTCGATTTTAACCTAGACGTTTTCCCACCCTCAAGCCGGGAAGACCGGGGGCAACAATCCCTTTGGCCCAAACCACTCGCCCTTGACCATATGTTTGTAATAAGCATACGGAAACACGTCCTTGGCGAGGTGGTAGAATGCTCGTCGAGGGATCCGCTGGTCTGCGAGTGCTCCGAATGTCTCTGCTGGTTTGCCGCCGTATGCGAATTCGGCGAGCATGAGCTGCGAGGGAGCGAGCGAGCGGGCAGTCAGGCGTAAGAGCGAGCAGGCGGGTGAACAGGGAGAGCGGGCGTTGAGAGAGAGCAGCGAACGAGGCGAGCAGACGAGCGGCAGGCGTAAACATCGAAGCGAGTGTCGAAAAAGATGGAGCGTAAAGAAACCGAGTAAACAGCCAGTCAGCAACCACCCCCAGCCTCTCGCGCTCATCTACTCCGCACTCACACTCCCATACCCCGTAAACAACGGACAACTGGTATACCCATCGTAAACCGCCTTTCCGACCTGTCCGGTCTGCATCAGCTTTGTAAGATTCTCGACCACTACGGGTGTTTGGGCGGTGATCGCTGCTGCAGTCTACCCACACCACAATCAGCACGCGTCGCAAAACGGAGAGAGGGGGGGGACGTACCTTGCTCGTTGGGAGGGACGAACAATCACCGAGGGAAAACACGTTTGGATACTTTGTGTGCTGCAACGACGAGGCCGAGACATCGACCCAGCCCGCCGAATCCGCCAACGGCGACGCTTTTATGAAATCCAACGGCCCCATCGGGGGGGTCACATGCCTACCCAACCCAATCAGCACACACACACACCAACCACCACCACCCAAAAACGCAGACTCACATCATATCAAACTCCTTCTCCACCCCTGGCCCACCCTTCAAATCCTTGAAAACCGCGACCCGCTCCCCACCACCGACCCGCACCTCGACCAGATCCTTTCCGAAATCCGCAGCGATCCCCTTTTCCCTCCGTAACTTGTCCAACGCCTCGGAGTAATGAGGAACGCCAAACATGACTCCCAACCCCGTCACGAATTCGACGTCTACTGCGCCTCGTCCGGTCCTACGGAACCGGTCATGCGCCATGTACGCCATCTTCTGCGGTGCTCCTGCGCATTTCACAGGCCCAAACGGTTGCGTGAAGAGCGCTTTTCCGGAAGTGGTGGATTCAATCAGGTCCCATGTCTTGTCGCAGGTTTCGTAGTTGTAGATCGTAGCGACCTTGCTCTCCAACGGCTGCGCAAGCGCGGCTTCCAACCCCTTTACCTTGCCGTAATCTCCCCCACCGACGGATCAGCCCGGTCCTCGTTCGAGGAGGAGGGAAGGGAAGGGGACTCACTGATCTGTAACCCGGCAGCAACAACCAAATAATCATACCCCACCCGCTCCCCACTTCCCAAAGTCACCTTATTAACCGCCGGCTCAAACGCCACGACGTTCTGCCTTATATGCGCGATATGCGAGGGGATCAAGCTATCCGTTTCCCGCGCAAAGGATTCCTTTGGTTTGAGACCGGCGCCGACGAGTGTCCAGCCTGGTTGGAAGTGGTGTGTTTTTGCGGCCTTTTGGAACCCGGGACGTCAGCACGTGCACCACACAAGGAAAAATACCGGAGAAGAGACGAGGAAGACAAAAGAGACGAGACAAGAGAGACGAGAAGAGAAGAGAGCCAAGGAAGACAAGAGACGACGAAGAGAAGAGAGACGACGAAGAAGACAAGACGAGAGAGACGAGAGAAGGAGACGACGAAAAAGACAAGACGAGAGAGACGAGAGAAGGAGACGACGAAAAAGACAAGACGAGAGAGACGAGAGAAGGAGACGACGAAAAAGACAAGACGAGAGAAGAGACAAGAGAGACGAGAGAAGGAGACGACGAAGAGAGGAAGGCAGAGACGACTCACATCAACGACCGCGATATCCCCCGCTGCCAATTCCTGCCCATTTGCGCGGAAAGAGTTGTACAACTGATTGGCGACCGCTAGTCCTGCTGAACCTGTCGACGTCGAGAGGGATTAGCGTGAGGAACGGGGGAACGAGTGCAGGAGTAGAACGCAGGATGGGAGAAGGAAAAACAAGGACCAGACGGAAGAACGAAGAACGGAGAATGGAAACGGGAACGAGAACGAGAACTCACCCGCGCCAACGACGACGACCTTGTGTCTCCCCGTAGAAAGCGGCGAAGTGGATGCGTGTCTTATCGCGTTGATGAGGGACATTGTTGATTGCCTGATTGCTGCCTTCCTTTCCTTTCCTTTCCTTTCGTGCTTCCCCCTGCGTCTTGATCCCACACGATTCCACTCGAGCTCTTCGTATGCCCACTTTTCCATCCGCTTCCGCAGTCCGCGCACGCCATTCCGAATCGAACGCCGTTCCCGTTCCGCACGAGGTAGGAGGATGGATAGACGGCAGACGGCATGGGCAAGATCGCAAGGTGATCATGCTGCCTACCGCCGTACCGACAGATGGGACCCGACGACGGGACGTGGTGATGGGTAAGGGCACGGTCAGCCGTGACGACACAGGCAGGAAACAGGACAGGGTCACGCCTACTCGGGGTCGACGAGCAAGCTTTATACGTGTCTCGTTCGTGCAGTGTCCGCTCATGCATCGCTCGTGCAGTGTACGCTCATCGCTCCATCATCAACTCGCTAAAACGGAGTAGAATGACCGTTCGTCGTCCCATGCATCGGTATAACACGCCGTGGAAGACCAATTCCTCGCCCAGCGTCGCACAACCAGGAGCCCGCCTTCCCGCCCGTGATCTGCTCATCTTCCAAACACCCCGACGCGCGCGATCGAGTTCCGCGCCGTCCGTCGCCACCTCCATTCCGCGGATCTTGTCGGGTTTCGCAGTCCCTTCTTCATTGGCCTCCTTCTGAATACCCGCCGTCCCCGGCGGTCTCGGCACGCATATCGCCCATATCGAAACGCACGAACGAATCGATGTGGTAATGCCTAAGAAGGGGAGCACGTTCAGCTGACACGACAGGAGTAACGCGACGACGAGCAAGAAGCCGACGAGTGCTCATTGGATACATCTTTCGTTTGTGGGGAATCATGGCTCATCAACCCACTCTTGTCCATCCCTCGAGGCGGTTCGGTACCTGTTCGGCCGACCATGCGCTGAAACCAAAATCATACGAAACAGACTTTCGAGGACCCACGTCAAGTGGACTCTGAGGCACGGTTCGGGACATAGATACCTTGTATACGCGTCTCTCACATCCTCTCCAGGTGAGCTCGCTGGGGAAGTTGTCTAGTATCACACATATGCCAGTCGGCAAGTCGTAAAGAAAGCGAAATATCATTGGTGACGTAGCTGAAGCGGGTGCTTGATTGAACAAGCTGCAACAAAGCGTTGAGAGAGTAAGAATCAACTAGGCTGCAACGTCTTGACGATGTTTAGCAATCAAAGTCAACCCCGATGTGCGTGTGAGCAAGCGCAGACTCTGTCACATTGGAAACCCTTCCTGTACCCAACCCGACACCTTTCCCTTGCAAACTTGCTCCATTCTGGTGTTTGATCTCTCCCCGCCACCTTTTCTCCCGATTTGTTAAGATCCAGCTGCCGGGTATGAAACTCCGCTAGCAGCCAGTGTAGATTGCTTGGCTTGCAATTCCAAAAGCCGGAACTCGGTATCGGTAAAGCCGTTCGAATAATGATGGACTCAAGGACACGTTTTGATGTTGCCGGACCACGTCACGAATCAAGGATGAAACCGATGCTCAGACCTATTGTTTCAGATCTTGCATAGCGTATACACAAGCGGCTTGATTCACGTAACAGCGATATAACACCCTTTCCGCGCGTCCTTTCCTGGCTCGCCGTCAAAGGACCCTTCTTCCTTTCAACCTTGCAGTGCCCACGGAATCAAGGATGGAACGTACGCCTGTTTCATGTATGGACAATGCTATGCCACAGCGATAGAACTCCCTTCCGCCCCGTCCTTTACCAGGCTTCCCGCCATCAAAGGATCCTTTCGGCTTCCGGCGCCCAAAAGTCGCAACCGGTAGTCCTTCCGTTCCTCCTGTTGATCCCTAGGAGATCTGCTTCGATTAGCGGCTCTTCGGAATAAAGTCGGGACATTCACCGAAGGAGGTTGATTCCAAAGGCATGGTCGTTCGGGATCGCTTGGCGAGTGCCGCCCTTTCTTCTATGTAGCGACCGTGGCCCTTCCTGGATAAATACCTGCACGTTCGTTCGCCCGTTGCTTCGTGTTGAAGATGCCAGATTACAATTCGATCCTTGCAGAGCTTTCCACCCACCCCGTTGCATTACCAACTACATTCGCCCACTGTTCACCAACTACACTAACACTTGATACCACCCGCAACCCACGATATGCTCTCCAAACAACTCTTCACTGCCCTCACCGCCCTCTTGCTACTCCACCCTGCTCAATCAACACCCAGCGCCAAACGCGCTGGAGGCGTAAGTCCCCATCGTACTCTAAAACCGTCGCGAAAGCTAAGCCCATTCCTCGCTCCGCCACACAGAAAGCAGGAATCGCATGGCCAGGCCGCCTTTCTACAGGTCTCTCCAGCGCATTCTCAACCCCGGGTCACACTCTCTCCTGGTAGGTTTATCTGCTCGAATATCCGCGCAAGGGTTGACCAACTCTTTCCCTAGGTACTGGCACTGGGCCCCTGCACCCCCGACCCAAATTCCCAGAAGCGCTTCCCCGCCAGGTGATTTCGTATCAATGCTTTACGGGGCCGATTCGGATGTTTCCAAGGTTCCGAAGGGGAGCGCCGTGATGGGTTTCAACGAGCCTGATGGATGTGAAGCGGGAACACAAGTCTGTATGAATATGGATCAAGTCGTCGACAAGTAAGTACCCTTTACCGTTACGATTCGATATCATGCGACTGGCCGCGCCGTCCGTAGATGGGTACAGAAAGCCGTGCCGTTTATCCGCCAAGGCCGTCGAGTGGGTAAGTCCGTCTCTCTGCACGCGGCCATCGTCCCGCCCGCCCTGCACGAATCTAACCTATTACCCCGCAGGATCCCCCGCTCCAGCAGGAGACACCGTCGGCTGGCTCTCCCGCTTCTTCAAAGCATGCAACGAACGCCAAGACTGCCTCCTCCCGTCGTTCATCGCTATGCATGCATACCTCACTGAACCCGCCGCATTGCAGAGCTATATCGTGAGCCTGCGTCCCGCAACCATAGCTGTGCGGAACTGATAGCACCTCCTGTGGTAGACATCCGTGCACGACGCCTTCGGGCTTCCGATCTGGTTGACAGAGTTTGCGTGTCATTCTTTTGGAGGTGAAGCGCAGCCGACGAGTCAACAGCAGGTACACGATTTCATGGGTGAGCCAAAGATCGCCCGCTTATCTTACACATTGCGGACTTGCCCGCGACACGGGGCTGATTGTCGCATCGTTGGCACGTTGCCTGGCAGGGATCACCACCAAATGGCTCGACGCCGCGCCCTTTGTCGAGCGCTATTCGTGGTTTGGAGCGGGTCAAAAGCCCGACATGTTTGCCGTCAATGATTTCAACAGGTTGCAGCGCGATGATGGGAGTTTGACGGCTTTGGGTTGGCAGTACGTGTTCAAGAGGCATAATTGAGTGCTGCGTCACGCATGCGTGGGTTTCTCGTCTGCTGGCAGAATGAGAGGCCGAAACGTCTTGTATCTTGTATTCTCCATATCCATTCTTATACCGTCAGCGCCAGGTTACCCAGACAATTCTACAACTTGGACGAATACTAGAAGCAGCCATGTCAGCCTTCCGTCAAACAACATGACCCCGCAACTCACATCGTAAAACCCTTGACCACTCTTTCTGCCGAGCTTGCCCTCATCCACAAGCTTTTGCAACAACGCGCTCTTCTCGACCAGTTCCTTTGGAATCTCGCCCCTATCGGCCTTTTCTCGCCAGCCATCAGAGATAAAGGTGGTGGTATCTGCGCGACGGGTCAGCGGGAGCGCGGGCGGGAGTAATCGCGCCGATTCATGCTTACCGAGTCCGACAAAGTCCAGCAGTTTAAAGGGCTACAAAATATGTTTTAGTAATGGCCCCCAGTGCGAGTGCCTGACCTACACCCATAGCTGCAGGAATGTGTCAGCGCGAATCGAGACCCCGGAACGCCTGCACTCACGATAACCCGCACCCAACTCCATGGCGGTATCGATATCATGAGGAGTCGCATCACCTCGTTCGGCCATTCGGACAGCTTCCACTGTTCGGTAGGGTCAGCGCGGGACTACAATGTCAGGGCAGAACTTACACATGTAGGGGATCAACAATCGGTTGACAATGAACCTATTCAGTCCCGTTAGCAAGCGCACGACCTGAAAGCTGGGTGCACGCACCCAGGCGTATCCTTGCAGCTGACGGGTACCTTGCCCATCTGCTTGGTAACGGCGACAAGCGTGTCGAACGTCTCTTGAGAAGTGTTTTGAGCCTTGATGACTTCGACGAGCTTCATCGCTGAGGGGAAGTAAATGAGCTACGTCGAATGGAGGTACCCGGATCTACATACCGGGGACAGCTAGACGAAGGGTTGCGGTCAGCTGGGTAGTAATGTCTCCTCGAAGCAAAACTCACGGTTGAAAAAGTGAAGACCTCCAAACCTGTGCGCAGCCGGTTAAACACCGATCCGTCCATCTCGACCGTCCAACTCACTTCGCCTGCCTCTCGATACTACAAGCCTCGGCAATATCCTTGATGCTCAGACTCGAAGTGTTGCTCGCAAAGATACACCTGCTGCTGGCCTTGCCGTCCAAGAAGCCAAAGAGGTCGCGCTTGATCTTGATGGATTCGATGATGGCTTCAATGATCAGGTCGGCCGAGGAGACGGCTTGGCCGCTAACAGGATGTGCAGGGTTGCGGGTTAGCATGTGTTCGAAGCGACTTTCGTTTAGGCACCGGATATAAGCATCTATGTTGAGTGGTTGTTGACCGCGATTCCCCGTAGCCCAGGCGTCCGGCTCCGAGTTCACTCTCCGACGCGATATCAAGCTGCCTGTCGACTTTCTCGCACGTTTTCACCCGAATCGCCACCGAGTGTCCGACTTGCAATTACATGAAGCTTCGTTCCCTTCCTTGAAATCAATGAACCATGAGGCTCGATCTCAGGTGTCCGACGGCTAGGCACCTTTGATTGCAATAATTGGGCCTGATCCAGAGCTGTTGCACAGCGGGAGGCATATGACTCCTCGACGCAGCTCACGGCTCGACGGCTCGTCAGCGCCATCGACAATTCTCCTGGTCAACGTCCGCGCCATCTCCCGCGTCGGACAACCTCGACCCTGCGCATACTACCTCACTCCTGCCCAAATGCCGTACGGTTCCTCGTTCCTTCGTCACACCATTTCCTCGAACCTTGACGGGGCTCCAGCTTTACCGAACCATCTCCGGAATCAACAACGGAACACGTGGCCAACGCTCGAGCCTGAGCGACCGTTTGGAGATGCCGTCTGTTCGCATGCCCTACGGCAATCTTGCAATCCTAAGCCCGCAAAGATCCGGTTCAGTCGCTTGTAACAGCCATGCATTCCGAAACACGTTTGCCTGGATACTTGCATGCCTCGTTTTTGGTCTGGGATCGGACGGATCTTGTCTCGCCGGGAGAAGTGGTCACCCGTTCAGCGGCCACGAGAATCGTGTCTCCACCATGGCAGACGATCACGTTCCGAGACCCGCGGCTCGGGCACCCTACGGCGATCTCAGCCTGCCGCCAGGTAGATCGCGGTACGTCGCCGCGATCGAGTCGCCACTCCCGGAAAAGGTGTTCGAAAACGTCCTCTGATGTGTCGTCCGATCACAGTCCTCGAACGCGGTTTCCAGTGACCCGAAACATTACGAAAGACGCTGACGGTGCCGCCTGAATCCCCATCGTCCTACAAAGTTTGAACCAAGGATCTCCTACACAACGACGGTCCACGGTTCCCATTCATCCGCCGTGAGAAACAAAACGTCCATTGCCAAAATCCCTACGGACCCTATGCGGCGTGGTGTCTGGTGCGCGTGAAGTGCTGCAGAGTCATGGCTTGCGCGGAGGGTATGCTCGCTTTGGTCGGGTCCTTGGACCGGGCATGTGGCACATGGTATCGACGGACTCGATAGGAGTCCAGCCTGCGGCGCATACTACTCCAATCCGTCCTACGACGGACTCGGGGAAGCCATAGGCAGCGGCGCGTACTATTCGCTTCGGTCGGAAGACTCGGAGAGGATTGCCTGCGGCGCATACTATTCTCGCTTTGCTCGGAAGACTCGGATTGCCTGGAGCATACTATTCTCGCTCTGCTCGGGAGAATCTCGCTCGTTTCGCCTCTTTCGCCCATTTACCTCGCTCGCTCGCCCGCTCCGTTCACCCTTCTCGCTCGCTCGCTCCGCTCGCGCTCGCACTCACGCATCAGTAGTAACCTCAATATTCCCCATAACCTCCCTCACATACCCCTCCCCCTCGCCCTCCCGCCCCCCAAACTTCTTCTTCACAACCCTAGCCAACGATTTCTGAATAATCTGGAGGCCGTTCCTACCCGCCCAAAGATCAGCCCGCAGCCTTCCTTTCTGCGAAAAAGACGTACTGCAGTGCTTTCTGTTGCGCGGAAGGTTAGGTCAGTGCCTGAGTAGATGGGTGGAGGAAAGGCTGACCTCTGTTACGTCCGATAAAACGACCTTGAACCCGTTCTGCGCCGCAATCTGTGCGATTCCGGCCCCTTCACACGGCGTCAGCACCACGACACGAGGCGAGGCGAGGCAAGGCGAGGCGAGGACGTACCCATCAACCCTGCTCCAAAGACTGTGAGATTCTTGACCATTTCGTGCGGCTGATGGATCTTGCTGTTCCGGGACGAACCAGATGTGGGGGACGGGGGGAACGAACCAGAGATAGATATCAGGAAAGGAAAGTCCAAGTCGTGGGCTGACGCTCGGCTACCCACCGTATCCGAACCGATGGTGCCCCCCATCGATTCCTTCCCAATTTCCGGCCAATTTAGCACGCAAGGCAAGCCAAGACGGTCCTCCTCCTCCTCGTCTTCTGCGGTTTCCCTGGTTCCCTCTCATCCAGATCGTAACACAATGACCACGCCCATCCCGCCACGTTTTCGGCAGATGGATGATTCCGAACGGGTCACGGAGGCGGTAGACGCGGATGATGCGATTCGGGGGACGGATGATGATGCGCTTACTAGCAGGCTGTGAGTCCCCCGGGCATGTATCGTGTCTGAAACGGCTGACGGTGTGTTGGTCCAGATCCGCCATCACAGCGGGGTACATCCCGTCCTCCGAAGACCCGTATACCGCGTTGTTTGCGCCC